>CAUYQG010174270.1:0-24674 GCA_963574415.1 Tarsius wallacei
CAGTATTATAGACTCTAAGTCTCTCCAGGTTACTACGAAGTTTGTGATTTTGTCCTTATTTATTCCATTGTGTATATGTACCACATTTTTTAATCCAGTCCTCTTTCAATGGGCAGCATGGTTGGTTCCATGTTTTTGCTATTGTGAACAATGCTGCAATAAACACATGTGTGCAGGTATCCTTTTCATAGAGTGATTTGAGTTCTTCCGGGTATACTCCCAGGAGGGGGATTGCGGGTTCATATGGAAGGTCAATTTTTAGAACTTTTAGGAATTGCCACACTGTTTTCCACAGAGACTGTACTAGTTTACACTTCTACCAACAGTGTAGAAGTGTTCCCTTTTTGCCGTATCCTCTCTAGTATTTGTTATTTCTTGAGTTATTGATGATGGCCATCCTGACTGGAGTTAAGTGGTATCTCAGTGTAGTTTTAATTTGCATTTCTTTGATGTCTAGTGAGGCTGAGCATTTTTTTTTTTTTAGTTGGAGTCTCACTCTGTCGCCCAGACTGGAGTGCAATGGCCGCTCCTGGCCACCGCAGCCTCGCCTGCTGGGCTTCTGCGATCCTTCCGCCTCAGCCTTCCAAGTAGCTGGAACTACTGGCGCGCGCTACCACGCCCGGCTAATTTTTGATTTATTGTAGAGATGAGATCTCGCCAAGTTGCCCGGGCAGGTCTCAAACCCGCGGGCTCAGGCAATCCACTTACCTCGGCCTCCCAAAGCACTGAGATTACAAGCTGAGCCACCAAGCCCGGCCAGGCTGAGCATTTTTTCATGTACCTGTTGGCTGCTCGTATGTCTTCTTTTGAGAAGCGTCTATTCATATATTTTGTCCACTTTGTAATGGGACTGTTTGTTTTTTTCTTTTCGGTACGTTTGAGTTCCTTGTAGGTCCTAGATGTTAGGCCTTTGTCAGATATACACTTGGCAAATATTTTTTCCCAGTCTGTGCACTGTCTCCCTACTCTCAATGGTTTCTTTGGCTTTGTAGAAGCTTGTCAGTTTGATGAGGTCGTACTTGTCTATCTCTTCTCTTATGGCATGGGCACTTGGAGTTTTGATCAGGAATTGGTTGTCAGTTCCAATTTCCATAAGGGTGTCGCCTGCATTTTCTAAGGTTCTTATAGTTTGAGGTTTTACATTTAGGTCTTTTATCCATTTAGAGTTAATTTTTGTGTGTGGTGTTAGGTAGGGGTCTTGTTTTAATCTTCTGCATATGGTCAGCCATGCCCATTCTTTTCTTCCCTGCCTTGCACACTCTTAGTGACTGTATCAGCTATCTCAGGCTGTCTGATTTTAGTTGGATTTAACCAGCAGGAGCATCAGAAAGAAAGTGAAACTGGAGTATTTAACGTTGTAAACCACTGTGCTTCTCCATTCAGGATCACAACTCCTGCAAGACTGCTTTTCCTCTGTTTTCCAGTAATCACTCCCTTCCCTTGCTTCTCCATGACCCACGAGTGTGACTAGCCTGGAGAATACTGCATCATCTCTTGTCCTTTTTCTTAAATTGTGTCCATGTCTCTGTAAAGAGCTCCTTTCTTCTTTTATTATATTTTCATTTATTATATTTTCCTACTTGGACCATGAATGGTGCAAGGTGTGTGTGTGTGTGTGTTTGTGTGTGTGTGTGTGTGTATGAGAGAAAGAGAGAGAGAGAGAGATGGCTGGAGAATACAGGCATGCCTAGGTTGGCGTAGAAGTGAGTCCCTGTAGAAAATTATCTGAGTGAGGGGAAGCAACCAGTATCAGCACAATTCTTCTGTGCCCCTTTCTCCTAAGGGCCTCCTCAATGATTTGCACTGCCACTACCACGCTTTTCTCCAGTTCACTCTCTTTTTAAGGCTCCCTTCCAAGTAAGAACAAAAGTTCCTTTCCTTATTTCTTCTTACTATGGTTAAGACAGAATAACATGATCTATCATTGCTAAACATTAACTCACAGGAAACACAAATGTCCTTGCAGTATATTGCTTTCTTGGTCTGGGTCTTCCAAAGATCAGATGCTAAGATGAGATTAAACATGCAAGGATTGTATGAAGGGAAATGCCTCTGTGAAAAGAAACCATTATGGACTTGGAGAAGACTAGAAGAAACTTCAGATCGAAAAGCAAATCCAGCCCTGAGTGAGGAAGAGGGAGAAAGAGTGTTGGGTTGAAGCGTCCTCGACTAGCCTGCAGTATAAGGAAGATTTAGCAACATCATCTGGGAGTGACTGAGCCAAACTGAGCTGACAGAAAACTCCCTTGGTATCCCCATTGCACTCAATCATCAACAGGGAGCAGCTTGTGGGAGGCATCGCATAGGAGCAAACACTATGGCCCTGGATTATTATAGTGCAGCATCTGGGGATCTCAGTCATGTAAGCTCCCTGTAGCAGGTAATCTGCAAGGCACGTTCTTATGGCCACCACAGTCGCGTTCTGTTATCATGATGAAGGCTACTGTCACACTGTTATAGGTCTGCCAATTTATCATGCCAAATCATTCCCTATAACTCTAAAAAAATTCAACACATATCATCAAAGTTAGTTTTCCTACCCTCCTGTTTTCCCTTGAGCTATACCGGCAACAAAAGCTAGAGTTTATGACAACCTTGGTCCCTATGTTAGCTCTGAATAATAGATAACATCATCTTCACTAAGAAAACTGAAGTTCTCAGAATTGAAGCTTCTATTCACTTTCTGCTTCCTTCCTTTCTTAAAAAGCATGAATTATCTATTATATCATCAACACTGTCTGTACCAGTTACTGTGACTACTAGAATAAGTTTTTTTAAATGTTTCCTCCTCCAAAAGTCTTACTATTAAGGGGAAAGATGGAAAACATAGAAAGTCTGAATTACATATGTACGGTAAAAGTGTAATGTGTTATAAAAGTGTACTGTCTATGCAGGCTATGAGGGACTGAGGGGAAAATGGAATATTCACATCCACCAGTGGAGGGTAGGGAAGTCCTCAGAGAGAATTATCCAAAGACTTTGCCAAGTCTTTGATTGTCTACCAGATGGACATTTTAGTACAGAAATATCAAGCAGAGAGAGTCATGGAGACAAGTACTAAGGTGAGAAGTTGCCTGACCTGTTTGGGAAGTTGCAAGGGTTTGGAATGATTAGAATATGACAAACAGCAAAACAAATGTATGGTAAGTAGGGAATACAGAGAAAACTGAAGAGGGCAAAGTTATAGACAAGGCAAGGACTAGATTGAAAAGAAAATTCAAGTAAGAGGTCAGAAATATACGGGGCCATGGATTCTAAGTCAAGAATGATCAGATTTGCACTCAAGAAAGATTTCTCTGGCTGCGAGACAGTGAAAGGATTGAGGGGTAAGACTGAAGATGGGGAAATCCAGCAGGTGACAGCTACAATAGGCCAGAAAATTAAGCAGAGTGACTGGAGGGTCACAATCCTGGTCCCAAATAAGGTCCCAAAAGAACCAAAGTGGAGCAGTGGTACTAGAGAATAAGTGTGGTCAAGAAATGGTCGGGAAACCATATCAATCATACTGTGTGGGCTATGAGGAGAGGAGGTGAGGGCAAGTAAAGGAACATGAGTAAAAGAAGTGACGCCCTGCATGGTCTACATTAAAGAAAGAACACATTGCCATTTACTGGGATAATTCTAAGATCGTCCCTAATATTTCTGCTCCTTTGTGTACACATTCTGTACAATCCCCTCCCCTTGAGTGTACATGGGACCTGTGAATAGAATAGAATGGGATGCCACTCCTAAGATTAGGCTACAATATGTTATAAAGATGAGAGGATTTTCACAGATGCAATAATAAGGCTTTTAATAAATTGACTTACAGTGAATCCAGAGGGAGATTATCCTGGATGAGTCTGACCTAATCAGATGAGCTCTTTAAAAGAGGGTCTAGGAGTCAAAAATGTTTTTTCCTGCTTGTCTTGAAGAAGCAAGTCTTTATGGATTCTACAACCACAAGGAAATGCATTTGGCCAACAGCCATGTGATCTTGGAAGAGGAGCCTCAGATGAGACCGCAGCCCTGGCTGAAATCTTGATTGCAGTTTTGTGAAACTCTGAGCCAAGAACCTGACTAAGCTATACTTGGACTTCTGATCCATAAAACAGATAATAAATAATTGAGTATTCAATTAAGTTCCTCAGTTTAGAGTAACTTTTTTATACAGCTATGGAAAGCCAGTGCACTAACAATTATCATGATTTAAAAAAATTTCAATGTGATGTCTTTTTTCCATGTAAATTTTATGAGCAGAAAACATTATCAGTGATGATTTTAAGATTAATGTTAAATAAATATTCTATTAATAAATGTTCCACATCCAAAAATATAGTTCTTTATTTTTTTACTTCCAACCTATAAATCTTATAATTCTGATATGGACTTAGTGAATTTAACTATTCCCTTTAAAAGACTTTTGATTAATGCTTGGGCACTATTACAGACTTAGATAACATATTCTGAACCACTTTAATAAATTTAATATACTTAATTTCATGGAAAAGAACTTGATCTGATATATCTCAAGTGCTTAAATGATTCCTATAAATCTAGCAAATTAACTTTTAAAAAATAGTGATGCTTAAGCTTTCACAATTATTTGAATACAATATAAAGTAAGATTTCAACCTAAATTTATGTATAAATTAATCATTCAACTATTCACGGTAAATTGGAGTTACAAGGTTGACTTGTGATTTCTAATAAATCAAATTCTCTTAAACATGATAAGAATATAAAATACAAAAAATGCATAGATTTCTACATGCAAAAATATTAATAATATTTGTATCTAAATTTTCTATTCTTAATTCTAAGAAAGAAATACATTATCCCAACCAATGTGGTGAGAGAGGGGTTCCTTCTCAGGTAGTTGAGCCTGCATTGTGTTAGGTAACATTAATCAAGATGGGAGATCTGGAGCTGCCTATGTCTAGTGAGATTTCTCACTACTCCTACTGCCAAAGGGAGCCCTTTCTATCCCATTTCTCAAGCTCTAGAAGTTAGGAAAGGGGGCTTTCACATCGCACACATTCTGGTTTTAAGTCATATCACTACTTAATTCTTCCACCTATCCACCAATGTAAGCCTACAACCCCAGCCTGGAGTCACCTCCATGACAGAGAATGAAGCTTGGACCAGGACTGCGACCCTCTGCTTCTACTCATCTTTGGCAAGGAGCATCCTTCCCAGACTATACCGGCAACCAGTCCTGAGGTCCCGGGTGGAATAAAGGGGTCAGAGTTGCAAAACAGGAGTGTTCATCTGAAAGAAAGAGTCTGGAAAAGTGCATCCAGCCATGCTGCTGGTTTTTTCCTTCAGATGGAGCTGAAAATGCAGCGGGGAGCAGTGTGGATTATTTGCAGACTTGCTAGTAGGCCAGGTCTCGTGGTTACATTCCCAGCCAGCCACTCAGCCTCACTCTGAGAAATATTTCCCTGCTCCGGCCCCACTCCTTTCTTTTTTTCCGTGTGAAATCGTCCAAGTTGGTACAGACACCTTGGGTGGCAAAATCCATTTGCTCTCTGACACACACACCCCTCAGCCTCACCCATTGGCAAATACTTCAGGTTTGCCAGGAGCCAAGTGAGCTTTGGGTAACCCCAGAGAGGTAACTCCTCCTTGGAAAATGATCTCTGGTCCTAAAGTACATGTGCTCTTGGTCTTGCTGGCTCTTTTTTTGGTCTCATCTCTCTCTTCTTCCCTCGTCCTTCTCCTTTTAGTGTCCTTTTTCTCTCCTCTCCTGCATTTCAGTCTCTTTCATCTCTTCTTATCTCCCTTCTTTAATTCATCTTCCCTTTTTTCTACTCTTCTGGACTGATGGATTTAGTGATTAAGAATATGCATATTTATGAATTTTATTTTTTAAGGGGAGTGGCAGAGAGATGAGGTAACTATGTGTTAGTGCCAATAAAAATAATCAAAACTGTGAGCCTTTACTACATGCCAGGAACAGTGACAAGCAATTAGCCTATATTACCATTTGATCTTCAGAACAATCTTGACGGCTTGCTTGATTGATACAGTGTTGTGTTCCCATTTTCCTTATGGGGAAGGCTAGAGAGGGTAAAGAACTTTCTCAAAGTTAGCAAATGTGGCTTGATCATAAGTCCTGGGAGAACCGACTCTAGCTCTACACTCTGAACCACATTGCCGTGGTGGCCCAAGGCCAATCACCCACTTAATTTGGCTAGGTGACTTCATTACTGCTTCCCTGAGAGCCTTGCCTCTTGCATCCAGGGCCTATTCAGGTACCTCTGCCTTTGCGTCATATTGTACTTATGGGCAGACCACAGCCACCAATAGAAAATCTAAAAATCATTTTATTTTGAGAGAATGTTTATTAAATTCACCTTAAAGGGCCAGAACTCAAGCCTGTAATCCCAGCACTTTGGGACGCCAAGGTGAGGGGATTGTCTGGGCCCATGGGTTCGAGACCCGCCTGTGCAACTTGGCGAGGCCTCATAATAAATCAAAAAATTAGCCGGGCATGGTGGCATGCGCCTGTAATTCTGGCTACTTGGAAGGCTGAAGGGGAAGGATCACCAGAGCCTGGAAGGTCAATGCTGGGGTGCCTGTGAGCATGCCACTGCAATCCTGCCTGGGTGACAGAGTGAGACTCTCACTCAAAAAAAAGGCCAAAGATCTTTACTCTTGCTTGCTGTAAATAACCTGCTCTGGTGCACAGTAGAGAGAAGGCCCCAGAAATGTGAGTAGATAAGGTAAAGTGGGGATGTTCGTGGATAGAATGAGATAAAAGGAGTCTTGCTACCTGGCGTAGGAGGTACACGAACTACATAACTGCCCTCTCTTTCCCAAGAAAGTATGTGTGTATCTGTGTATCCTTAGTCTGACAAACAGCCCCCAAGGAGCCATGCCTCCTGATACTCATGCCCTTGTGTAGTTCCTGCCACATTGACTTTGGGCTTTGACATATGTCACTTGCTTTGGTCAAGAGACGTCATCAAGTATGACACAAACAGAGGCCTAGAACGCACTTGTACATTGAAGCTTTCCGTTCTAAACACAGCCAGCAAATAAGAGGCCCAGGCTATGCTGCTGGGAAAAGAGGCCTCATAGAGAATTAAGGCATCCCAGCCAACAGCCAGAACCAACACCCCAGACATGTAATTGATTCACTTTGGATCCTTCAGCCCCAGATGGGCTATCTCAGAGAGCAGGAGATAAGTCATCTCATTGATTCCTGCCCAAATTCCTGACCCACAGAACAATGAGCAATAAAGTCATTGTTTTAAGTCACTAAGCTTTCAAGTGATTTGTTATGCAGTAATAGATAACTGATACATGACTTTCCAAAGGTTGTACAGAACAGTTGTGATTTATATTCTGACTAGTGCTTTATGCTTTATTTCATTTTATTTTTATAGTTACTTTGAGAAATCAGTAAGGTAGGTGTCATCAATTTATCCACTGATGAAGGAACAAAGTCCTAAAGTGATTAAGGAACTCATCAAGGGTACCCAGTAGCTGGGGACACTCATGGTTTTAATTATTTTTAGTGGCACTGACACATATTCACCTCACCTCTCCACCACTTACCTTAAAAAATAATTTCTCAACCTATCTAAGGACAACTGTGCCCCAGTCCCTCATGAAATGAAAAGCAGACTACAGAGAGCCTTCCCCAGAAGCTCATGGTTACGCTTGGCTCTTCCAAGCAATTTGTGATCCTGGTATACACATTATAAATCAAAGAGACCAAATCTTTGTCGGGAGCAGAAGCCTCTTTTCACTTCCAAAGGCCCTGAGCTGATGTACTGAGAACTGCCCATGGCTGTCTTGAGTGGAGAAAGGGCCCTCATCATTGAAGAGAAGAGGAAAGGGGCTGTTTTCAGCTACTCTGTCCCCATCCGAGATTCGCACAAACCTCAAAGAGAGGTGGGGAGAGGGGGACAGAGCAGTCTGGAGGTAGGAGGGATGTGGCTTGGAGATGCCTCTGATAGAACTTTGGGATCTGACCATGGATTAGTTGGAAGCTAGACCTCTAGGGAAATGATGGATTGCTTTTGGAAAAGAGGGAGATTTATTTAAAATGAAACTATGGGAGGGGCCAGATCAATTAGCAGATAGCAATTCTTATTTAGTCAATGCAATCAATGTTTCTTCATATCCTGACCATTTTAATCACCTTTGATAGCCAGTACCTAGCATAGGCCTTGCACAGTGGGGAGGCATCAGTCAAAGTCACAGTGAGCTCAAGTAGGTCACTTCACCTCTTTTCTCACTTCCTCGACTGGTGAAAGAGGTGGCTGAGTAGGCACTCCCCAAGGCCTCTTCTGATCTTCCATAGAGAAAGGTATAGTCTAGAGTTTTATTTTATTTGGCAAAAGCCTGGATCCTCTCCCAGCACACTGACAAGTTGAACTGGAAAGAAGATGGCAGAAAAGTCACTGATTGGACCCTTCCATCCTGGTGGTATCCCCAGAATAGAGGATCAGGGACAAAGGGGCAGGACAGCTGCTTCAGAGAGCGGCTTTCAGGTTCAGCCTTCTGAGTCTTGGCTGGGACCAGTCACCAGCAGGATAAAATGTGGGCTTTCATCAGCAAGGAAGAGGAAAGGAGGCAGGTGAAGCCAGGACAAGAACAGGGAAACCACACAATCATCCCAAGCAGCTGAAATAACAAGGACCCGTTGAGGAGGAGAGGCCTATCAGAACCAGTGAAAAAACTGGGAAGGGTAGCAGAGTTCATGTTCATATACACAGCCTTTCTGAAAAATGAGGGAAGGCAAGGAATGAGAGGGCAAATGCTGAGGCTCAGAGCCCCCAAATCAGATGGAATTACCTGCAAAGACATAGCAAAGAATGTGAGGAGAAGTAAATAATTTCACCCAGTGAAAAAGGCAAGTCGCAAACTTGTGTCAGCAAAGGTAGGGAGAGATCAAAAGAAGCCATGAGGCAGGCAAACAGGTCTAAGGGCTGAAGAGAAATAGGATAATAGAACCAGTGTCTTAGATTTCCTCTGCAGAGGTCCTGCAAGATGAAGACATTCCTGAAATACCCACTTCTGACATTCCTGACATACCCACTTAATATCATAGCACTGGACTTGGTAACTCACACCTATAATTCTAGCGCTTTGGGAGGCCAAGTTGGGAGGATGGGTCACCGAAGCCCAGGAGTTTGAGACCAGCCTAGGCAACATAGGAAGACCTCATCTTTGCAAAAAATAAAAAAAAAAGGATCCCTGTATGGTGGTGTGTGCCTGTAGTCCCAGCTACTCGGGAGGCTAACACAGGAGGACCACTTGAGTCCAGGAGTTGGAAGCTGTGGTGAGCCATGATCATGCCACTGCACTCTCCAGCCTGGGCAACAGAGTAAGACTCTGACTCAAAATAAAATAAAATAAAATCACAATTGTGATATATATTCTGTCTGGTGCTTTATGCTTTATTTTATCAGCAATCAGAAGGGTGGGTGTCGTCCCTTTATCTACTGGTAAAGGAACAAAAGTCCTAAAGTGATTAAGGGACACACCAAGGTCACCCAGCAGCCGAGGATGCTGAGGAGCTGAATGCACAGCTAGCCCTCAGGGGATCCCCAGCTTCTGCTTTAAGGTCTACTCACAAATTCACTGATCTTAAAAACTTATCAAATGTTTCCTGTACTGAAATAAAAATACTCATATAATCTGCCTTTCCTTCTTAGTGGAATTTATGACATAATTAAAGTGTGCAGTATTTCTATGAGTAAAAAACAAACTAAATGCTGCAAGCCACTTTGAGAGAGGCCATGATAGAAACATAATTAAAAGAAGAAGGGTTTGCAAACTGTCTTGTGCAATTGAAAAAGAGCAGTTAAAATGAAAATTCAGTCCTTTGCTCTCTAACCTACTTCCTCAAAAAAAGTCAACACTTAATTGTGTGCTGGGAAAACAACTCTAATTTCAATCTCATCTTAGATAGTTTCTCCTAGAGAGGCTGTGAGAACTGTGCCTGTCTTAGAATCACAGAGATCCCCGCCTTGTCCTTCACTGGGGCTGAGTTCCCACTTGGGACTTCTCAAGACCGAACATCCATTGCTTTGCTTTAGTCTCGGAAAGGACCTTACCCACAAACAAAAAGACTGCATTTTCCCTGGCCCTGTTGGTTGACATGTGACTTAGATGCATCAGCCCAAATTTCTGGGTCCCACTTTCAGCAACTGTACAATAAGTGGTCTTCAAAAATGAATACTCCCTGGTGATACTACCTGGCTGCTGGGCTGGATTTTCATCAGGAATCTAGCTGCTGTATTTGGGGGTCTCTGTCCGACATACTAGAGGCAGTGAGCTGTGGTTTTGTTCAATGTGAGAAGGAGAGCAGAGAAGTGGGTTCTAACACCACCCAACTCAACTTGCAGCAGAGGAAGGGGAGAATTAAGACGTGTTTCTGAACCCTATGCAGTTCAGGAAAGGGACTGCCAGAAAGAGAGGGTGCAGGTCAGTATGTGTTAAAGCCAAAATGAGGTTGTGCCCCGTGAAGCTCCTGGTGGCAGAAACTAGGTGGCCTCTACCATGCAAAGTTGACTCATGCTACAAGGTCAAAGAGGTTAATTTCCAAAGCACCAGCAATAAAGAACAAGGGAAATTAGAGAGGGCTATGCCCTAAAGGGGTATTGGAAGTGCCCCTGGAGAAGTCTGAGAGGTGCCCACTGAGGAAGCCTGGCTTGGACATATTCCCTGAACACAGTAAAGCAGGAAAGGAATGTCAGGGTACAGATGGGAAGGCAGAATGTTAGATGTGTGTGAGAAACACTGGGAAGGTAAGACCTGCTGATAGCGGTTAGAAATGGAGTAGAAAACACACACTTAGAAATGGCCTTGGCATGAAGTCTTTAATTTTGTCCTCTGGCAGCAAACTTGATGGATTTAAAGTCCATTATACTTAGTGATCTATCACAGAAACAAAGAACTGAATGCCACATGTTTTCACTCATAAGGGAGTCCTGAACATTTACCATAATGCTACAAGAGAGGGATCAACAACCACGGGACACTGCCAAGGTAGGGATGGAGGGAAGGGGGAAGAGTACATGGCATCACAAAAGGTACCTGATCCTAAACCTAGGGACGTGAGGAACTGTTGGAGGCCCAAACTTCACCTGCACATAGGAGAAGCTTTGGAATATAGTGTGGGAAACCCAGGGAAGGAGCGCCACCCAGCACGGACTCAGGAAACCAAACAGTTTCAACTTTGCCACCACTGGTCAAGACGGTTTCCCTTTCCCTGTCTCTGTCTGGGTCTTAGTTCTAATATTTGTATAAGAGGTTGAGAAGCCCATCACAATATGTAATATGTCCTGTGTTCTCACAGTGAGCCCAATCTTGCTCTAACATGCATTAACTTAGTCCTTGAAACAACACTGGGAAGTGGGACCTGAGATTATCCCCGACTTACAGATGAGAAAATGGAGACACAGAGAATTAAGTAACTTCTCTAAGGATGTGCAGCTCAAGCAGAGGAGTGGGACACACAATTCTGCATTTTGGTTCTAGAGCATGTGGTCTTTTGCTGTTTCTCTACTCTGTTCGCTCTTCCAAGTCCTCCCAAATAAGCATGAAAGGATAGAGTTAAAATGAGCTGTCATCTCCCTTGAGTAAAAAAGCAGGTCATGAGATCCTTTTTCCTAAAATGACAAAGCAATGCCTCCCTCCTCCTATATCCTGGGCTCACCCCAGACTCCTAACAACCCAGGAGAAAAAGTCACCTGACTGAGCCCGGAGGCTGGGGGTGGGGGCAGTGGGGATGACAGGGTGTGGGAACATTTAGTGACTGTCACTCCAGGTCCTGTAGAATTTCTGCTTCAACAGTGACTGCTTCTAAGATGTCTGGCTGCTGTCCTTGCCATAATTGTGTGCTCCAATTAGAATGATTGAGGAATAATAATAAAAAGCTGTTATTCATATGAACAAAGGGAATAGTAATGAAGATAATGACTGAAAAACCCTCCAGAGAAGACAGGGTTCACAGAACACAGAATTTTGAAACACTGTGGCCAGGAGATGACTTAGAGATCATCCACCCCAGCCCCTTCACGTGACTGACGGAGTTGGACTAGAAGAGGCCAAGTCTCTGGCCTGGGGTCACTCAGCTCTCATGGCACCAACTCTGACGGACACCCATGTTTTCTGAATCTATTTACCTAAAGATCATCCTAGAAACAGCAGGAGTCATCTTTTCCAGTTCTATTGGGGCTAATTCTTGCGCTGTGGGACACCTACTATGATTCCCAAGATCCATGGGGTTGCTGGGCTGGAATTAACTCCATAAACCGAGAGGGGCCTCATACCTCCCTCTTATCCACATTTCAGCCTGCAGGAAGTCGAAAGTCAAAAGCACCTTGCCTTGAACACTCAATTCCTATGTGTTTCTATCTGGAGTCCAGAGTGGTTTTCAAGTTCTGACCTTCATCCTCTGGAAGAGGGACCAGGGACCCCTGACCTTCACAAGGATGGTTTTCAGTGCATTTCTAAGATTGAGGAGCCACTGCCTTGATTTAGACTTAGAAAAGAGCTTCTTCATAAACAAAAAAGCCTACATTGGCCCTGGCGCTGTCAGTAGCCATATGACTTAGACATATCAGTCCAAATTTCTGGGTCTCACTTTTAGCGACTGTATAATAAGTGGACTTTGAAAACAAACTCAGCCTTCCCAGGGCTCTGAGAAGTGCTCAGGGCCTCACTGCTGTGGCAGAGCAGCTCATCTCATTGGGAAGGTTCATTCATCTGCCCCTGCCAGCCCAGGAGGAACCAGCCCCAGAGGAATGCCTAGAAAGGTCCTATGCCCTGAAAAGCGTGTGTTGAAATTTAAGTCACTTCTTTCTAGGTTCCCAGTCTCTATGTGAATTTGGTGACCCAGCATTCCCCCCATGCCCTTGCCAAGTTCTTACTCTGCTTATTGGTTTATCCACTTCACTCTGAGTACATTTGTTTAAGCTAAGAAGAAGAAAAAAAGACACCCAAGAAAAGCATATACAGACCATAGAATCTGGTTGTAGCTACTCTAACTAGTTTTAAGCATCGCTGTCTTAAAAGAACGAGAAGGCAGTTGGCTTGAGACAAATGTGCCCTGTTCCAGTCCTGCCCCAACCATACCGACATTCTTGTTTTCTGCTTCCTTATTTTTTGCTTATTGATTTTCTTTCTTGTATGCTCAAATCCAGTCTTATCCCAAAAAGACTGAAGATCTTGCACTGGCATTGGTACCCTATTCCCCTAGGTAGCTGCCCTAGCATATCCCTTATTTCATTCCACTGCTCATAAAGTTCACCCCACTCCAGGGCCCTCAGACTTCCTCATCCCCTCAGTGACTCCCCTTCCTCCTCACTCTCCCTCTTCCATCCAGAGACTAGCCAGCTCTCACAAGTAACATTTTATAGTCCTACCTTGAAGGACTTGGCTGTGGGTCAGCCCAAATTGCCTCCCTAAATTAATTAAATCATATCTTGTTCAATGAACATGCAGATTCCACTGGCATGAAAACACAATCAGTTCTGAGAGACAGAGTGAGAGAGAGAACTTTCTCCACACAGATGCCAGCCTCTCATACTGCTTGGTGTCAATCTGGGAGGGTACCTTGGTCACAAACTTCATCTCCCGTTTCATTTTCTTCCTCTAGTACCCTTCTCCAACATTGACTGTACTTTCTAGAGAGAAAAGAATATCCTTCAAGTCATTTTCTTACCTGGGTGAAAAGGAAAACTGTGTAAGGAGCCAAGGAGCAAAGACTATTTACCATTATATCGCTTTAAAAGAAATTCACACACTCATCCTCATGGCTCAACATTGTTCATGGAATAAGAATCCAATGGATGCAAAGAACCAGGAGAAATGCTTCTTATCTCAGGGCAAGACTCTGTTGTGTTCACGTCAGACAGCTGGCCTTTCCCTCCTGAAGATTCCTCGGGCGCAGAGGCCTCAGTAATTTTCCTTTGGCACTACGTTGTATGCTTTCACAACTCTGCCTGCAGGAAATGGTTTCTTAAATGTCTAACTTTAATTCCTCTTACACCGACAAGGCTCGATCTCTGATCTGCCTGTGATTTTCACTAGTTTCCATCACTCTCTCATTGGGATGAGTGTCCCCATTCCATCTAGCAGGCCCCACCCAGGATCTCAGACACCCATGGGGCAAGTCACAAACCGAAGAGAATCTGGCCAAGTCTGTGGCAGTCAGGAGGGAGGGGATGAAGGCAGACCAAAGGGTCTGTGGCCGGGCTGAAGGGGGAGTCTTACCTGGGGAGTATGAGTTCAATGGTGGTCCTTGTGGGGCAAGATCTCAGGACTTTTTCAAAGACTCCAGGAATTCAGATTTTCAAAAATTTGATCGCACAAGTGAAGATTTACTATATAAGTAAGTTGTACGCAGGGGAAGTTTGTACTTCTAGTGGGCCCTCTCTCCCCCTGGTAGTAGACCAAGCACCCAGTGTGATGCCATGTGACCCCCATCCCTCCACTTCCTCTCCCTCCCCTAGCAGTGTTCAGTGTCTGCTGATCCCACCCTGTGCTCATGTAACTGTTGATGAGGGCCTGCTTATGAGTAAGGACATGGCGGTATTCAGTTCCTGGTTTCTCATGTTGTTGTGAAGGCCACGATTTTGTCCTTCTTTATGGTTGTGTAATAAGGAATTCCAATTTTCACGTGAAGCCTCCAAACAGAAGTTCTGTACTGCGGGCAGCCTGTGAGCCTCTCATTGTCCACCTCCCCTCCAGACCACAAGCTCCATGTCTGTGTCTGAGTTCAGCATGAACAATTCTTCCCCAAAGTGATTTTCAATGAATTAATGAGCAAGTTAGTCTCTGGGTCCTGACAGATACAGGGATAGCCCCTTTGAGCTCCTTGCCCTTTCAGCTGGCTCTCCCGGAGCATTCCTGAGCATCCTCCAGTGGTCCCAAGTCAGAGTCCTCGAACTTGAACGTCACAAAGGCTGAGTGTCTTTAAACTATTGGTATCAGGGAGGTCCTTGAAAATTGTATCGAGCAGTTTTGGCTTCAACTTTTCCCAAGACATCCATGAAGTCCAGGGATTGTGCTAATTGATCATTGCGAGGGTGACTATCCTAAACAAACACACTTAATCACCCTTCAATGATTGTATACTGAGTGAATCTGACCCCCAAGACAAAACCCAAACTGGAGACTTCATCATTTATAATCACAGTTTTCTGTGCATTGCATGGGGAAAAGTACATATAAGTGAAAAAATGCAGGACTCGTGTGTGTGTGTGTGTGTGTGTGTGTTTTAAAACACAAAAAATAGCAACATCATAGAACCCAGGGAGAGAACAATGATAAAATGAAGGATAGTTTGGAGAAAGCTTGGAAGGAAACCTGAGCTTGACTGGCATCTCTGGTCATGGTCACTTAACCCCAAGTGAAAACCCCAGCAGATTACTCCCATCTCTACCTCTGCCGATGTCCTAAAGTGTGTTTCCTACTTGGGGTCAGTCACCTCCAGCAAAGTGGCCTTGTATTAGAATTAAACAACTATCAGGAGTTCGTTGTGATTGGATAAACAGCACACTTGCAAATTCTCCTTTTGAAGAACTCAGGTTATTCTGGATCCTAGGGAACAACAGAGCAAAGTAGAGTTCTGACACACTGCCCAGGGGCTGAAAGGCTTTAGAAAAGAGGAAGGGCCAAGGGGTTGGGCTGTTATGCACACCAAACAGCTACGCAAGTGAGTCTGGGTTTGGGGCTGAAAGCAGAAAGCTGAGGACTCCTGAAGGGGTTGAGGAGGCTCTGGCCGGGAGGAGGATCCTGAAGAAGGGCGGCAGCTCCTGCAGTGGCTCCAGTTGCATCTCCGGTGGATTCTGCCCTCAGAGCTTCCACCCGGCAGGTCAGCCCTTACATCACCCCTAGGCACACACCACACACCCACCCACACACACACACACACACACACACACACACACCACTCACTTCCGGTTGCCTTCATGACCTCAGGCTGAAGGTGAGGGAGTATTTTGTATTCTCAAGTCTAGGATCACAGGAATGCTATGATCAGAAAAGGCACAGAATCAGAAGTCAGAAGAAGTCACTTCTGATGGAAAATGTGCCTGTCCCTGCATCTGCAGAGAGGGAGCCCATCTGAAGAACCTTCTAGCTCCTGGCTCACGGGTCTTCCCTGCGGGCTTTTCTGCAGCCCCTGCTGATAATTAGCACCCTCACTCCCAAAGCACACACCAGTGTACACACTGCACACACCCACCACACACACATTGCACACCCACACACACATACACACCACACACCCACTGCACACATATTACACACCCACACACGCATACACCACACACCCACACATCGCATACACACCACACAGCCACACACACACACACATGCACACTATACACCTGCACACATATATATCACATATACACACCCGCACACATACATACCACACAGTCACACACATACACACCACACATCCTCCACACACACATATATACACTCTATTCACGCGCACACACACATACACATACCAGGTACACACACACACACTACAAATAACACACATGCACACCCACCCCCACACACATCACACACCCACACACACATACACATCACACATGCACACCACACACCCACACATACACATCACACATACACACCACACATACACACATACATACACATACACCCACACACATACACATCACACCTGCACACACATACACAGTATACACCTGCACACATATACATATACATACCCACACCACACACCCACACACATACACGCCCCCTCACACTCATACATACCACACAGTCACACACATACACACCACATGCACACCCACACACATACACACCACACATCCTCCACACACACATATATATACTCTATTCATGCACACACACACACACATACTGGGTACCCCACACATCCACACTACACATACCACACATGCATACACATCACACATACACATATACATATCCATACCACCCATCAGCTACACTTGATTGTTACCACATATGTATACATAGCACACAGCACACACACAGATACATCCGTGCATATACCACATACATACACAGCACACACATATACACCACACCATACACACACACATCTTGTACCACACACATCACAAACATACATATCCACACCATATGCCACACATATGCACACCACACATCAAATATACACAGAACACATATATACACCACATGCATCCACACACCACAGCATACAAGCAAACCCACGGATCGTGAGGGCAGAGTGTGCAGGAAGGGAAAAATGAGGACTGTGAAGAGGAGGGTGCACACCCCAGATTACGGGTCTCCACCCCCCAAGTTTTAAAAGCACGGCCTTACTAAGCCCATGTGTAACCAAGGGCTAGGCTGGGGGAGTCTGGTTTGCCATCTCTGCCCTAGACCCCCCTTTCACCTGCAGACCCAACTCCAGAAATGTGTTCTTCCACTGCAGGTAGCCGTGTGTTTCTCTTAATTTGAGATCCAATAAGAGGAAGAGCGAGTGCTTAGGACATGCTAGATCCCTGAGGGACACTGTTGACAGCAGATATGTGCTGCACACGTGGGGAGGCCTCCTGTCTTCTCAACAGCCGTGAGATGAGTACAATATTCTACCATTGAGAAAACCTGACCAGAAAGACTGAAGAACTTCTCCATGCCAGAAATGGGTGGATTTGGGGCCATCTGACCCCATGACAGCACTCCAAGTTTGTGATAGGAATAGAGACGCCCATCAGCTACACTTGAGTGTTACCTTCTATGCATTTAGAGCATACGTATTCGCATCACTATATACATGTGTGTATTGACCACTTTCCATAATTTGCTAGTACTTCTTAAAGACAAGAATAACTAAAACAAAGTGGGCAACTGATTTAAAGTTGTCTTAAAGGAAATATTAGGTAAATGATAGACAGGTGGTCCAGGAATATGGCAAAAAATCAAGAGATTGGTATGAAAATGATGGATGCTGGAAAACCCTCACTGGCCTACAAGACAGTTCTCAAAGCTGGAACACCTTTCCTTCATGTCAAGCTGACTTGCTCTCAGATGGCTCCATCCTTTAAATTGGTGTTTTTCTTGGGAGGGAAGGCACAGGTCTGTTCTTCCACAGGCTGGCTCTTCAAATACTGCAAGCCAGAAAAGGGCCACAAAAGTCCTCTTCTTTCTCACCCACAACTTCTCCAACTCCTCAAGCAGTCTGTAGCATGTAAGGGACCCAAATGATCACTCCACCTGCCCTCCCTCTGTGCTCCATATCCCGCGTTTACATTTGACCAGAAGCCCCTCTTGTTCCACTTTTGGGTGACACCATTCAAACCGGGGACGTGAAGGCAGTGCCTGCCACCTTAGTCTCTGGGCTGCAGCAGAGTTCAAGAAGCTTGAGGTCAAGGTCAATCCCACGTAGGGCACTGCCAGCAGAAGCACATGCTTGTGGAAAATATTATAAAAGGATTTTAAGAAGGGAAGCTGGGTTCTGTATTACAGCGGAGGCAGAGAGTCTGGACAATTTTCATCAGGAGCCACGTCCTGGAGGTAGCAAGCCATAAACAGTCGTTTAAAGCAAAGGAGGAATGTGTTAGGGTGGGCCCAGGAACGTAACAGGCAGGCCAAAGCAGGCGCGTGAGGGAACGGTCGGGCATGGCCATCAGCCATCAGGGCAGACACAGGAACTGCAGCCAGCCAGAGGAGATGTGGGGGGGAGGAGGCTGGGGCGGGGGAAGGACATGCAAACAGACCAGTGAGTCCTTGCGCCCAGAATCAGTGGCCCAGTTGAATCCAGGATCTCTTGCGGGGCTTACAGGACTACAGGTGCCCAGATGCCACTGGCCCATTTGATTCAGAAGGTCTGGAGAAGCATCAATTTTTTGTTTTTGTTTTTGTTTTATTATCTATTGATGACATAGAGTACAGCCAAAGTTGAGGCTAAGCAGTTCTAGAGTGTAAGACGCTGGATATATCATGAGAGCTGGGTGAACCAAACAGATGTGATCCCTGCCCTCAGCCAGCCTTAGAGCCTGGGTGAGGAGATAAACATTAAACACAAAATAAACATACCATTACACATTGTGGTTTGGGCTACAAAGGAAAAGAGGAGGGTGGAGGTTGTGTGTGTCATAACAGATGGAGCATCTCTCCAATTTCTGGGAGAAGGTACCCGATGGCTGTAAACGCCACAGAATTTGGTTATGTGAAATCAGCTACATAATCTGTGATTAACACTTCCATTTGTTGTGTAATGATATAAGCACTGCAAAATGTAATCAAGATTTTTTTTAACGTAAAAAATAAAGGACCAAGCACTATCTCTGCTTACCCTCTCTGCATTTTAAACACACAGTACTAGAGAGGTTGACCCCAAAAGCAAGGAGGACATTTTGATACTATCCATCAGAGAGGAAGGAAGGACTGGGGCCAGAACCCATGAAGCAGGGGCAAGAGAGTCTCTGAGAGAGATGCAGGGAGGCAGCTGACTCAGCCTGGAGAAGAGGAGGCTAGGAGGGAGGAGGAGATGGGAAGTCCAAACACATCCTGAGCTTTCTTAGGCTGGGGGAGAAAGCTGAATTTCAGCTTCTTCCAGGACTGAACAGCAGTTGGGAGGAGAGGTTATCATTTAAACCATGTAATGGTGTTTAGGGGAAGAAATCAGAGGAGAAGAATGGAGATTAACGCATAGAAAACTTAGCTGGTGATACTGCCAGAGGAATTTATTGATTTGAAAAATAGACTTTAAAAAATTACCCTCCAACCAAGGTACTTAACTTTTTGGAACCACAGCTTTCTCATCCATAAAGCAGAGACAATGCTCTCAACTCCTTTGTGGGAATTTTGTGAGGCTGTATTGCATGCGTGTGGGGTGCCGAGCTAAGACCTCCCCAAGCCTTATTAGGAGAGGAAGCCAACACCAGTCGCATGTGTACAGAGCTTGCACTGTGTTTTGAATTTTAGACATGTTATCTGTTTGATTCCTCCCAACAAGCTCAGTACCTTGAGCTAGGGTTTTAAAATTTCTTTTATGTTTATTTTTCCAGACAAGGAAAACAGAAGCTCAAGGAACTTTTCGAAGACCAAGAGCTTAAGAACATGGTGGAGCTGAAATGTAAATCCAGTTTGTCAGCACCCGCCCCTCCAAACAATAGTGTGAGAGAGAACGGGGTGGAGAGAATGGGGTGAGAGAGCGAAGCCAAAAGAGATGAAGGCACGAGGGAGAGAGTAAAGAGGAAAGAGAAAGAGCATGAGAGAGGGAGAGACAAATGGAGAGGGAATGAGAGAACGCAAGATAGGGAGGAAGACAGACAAGGGAGAGGAGAGCACGGGGAGGAGGTGACGAGTGGAGAGGGAGAGCTGCCTGTAGGTGATGGGCAAAGTCTGGTCATTCTCTGCCTCACTGTGGCTTTCGTGAAATGACCCCCTTTGTCTGCTGACGCATCTGCTTTTACAGGGTGTTCCCCACAGTTTCCTGAAGCCGTGGTCCTCCCCTGAGGCCCTGCTTACTCTTCTTTTCCCAGCCTCTCCCAGGTCCCAAGGTTTGAGTGAAGCTGGCATTCCGGATGCCTCTGGTTTGCTCAGACAATAGCTTAATTGCCATTTAAGAGAACTGATGCAACTGACCTTTAACACGTGTGGGTTATGTGACAGCCAAAAGAGGAAAGAGAAACTTCCCTTCGTGAATGGGAAATTCTTCCCAGCAATTACTTCAAGGAAGCCGGGCAGGTGGGCCTCAACCACAGGCTGAAAGGACAGGGCCAGCTCTGCGGATGGTCTTCCTCTGGGGCTGACTGGAGTTTTGACACAATTCTGGGGGGTCCGTAGGGCTCACTGGCCTTGAGTAAATCTTCTCTTTTAGAATAGGAAGGGGCTAGAGATTCCTATGTGATTTGCCCTTCCAAAGGTTTCAGAACAGCGTCTGGGTACCGGCTCCTGCTCCCTAGACCTGTCCCTGGAGGCAGGTGGCACTCTTTCACTCCTTGATGGGGTGAGTCACGGCAATAATCCATCCCATAGGTAGGAGTATTTTATCATTGTCACCTTTAGAATTGATTTTGTTTAAAAATCCCTTACAGTCACTGCCCGCCCTTCCCACCATGACCCATACCCAGGGAGGACCCATCACAATACTCCACCTTGGTGAGCCACTGACCAAGTTAATCGACCCAACAATAGGCTCAGACTATACTGTTGTTCTACTTCCAAGAGAATTCTCCCGGTGCAACATCACATGTCCCGTGATGCTGGTGACTCAGATCTCAACTTAAATGTCACCTCCCCTGAGAGGCCCCTCCCAAGGAACTTCCCTAAGGTGACCCCATTCATTGCCTTTCCCAGGCTCTCTGTGGCATGTTGCCCTGTTTTACATCTTTACAGCACTCTCCCTGACTTGCAGTTCTCAAACTCCTGTGACCCCAACTATCCTATTGAGGCACTGCCCCCACCATCACCATCGGCTCTCTCAATCCCTGCTGTAACCCTGTGCATAGAACAGTCTGGTTCATGGCAGACTTTTGATAAATGTGCACACAATGGATAAAAGAATGATCCAGAGGTCGGCATCAGAACCCAGGGTCTTCCAAAGCCCTGTTCCTCTCTTCCACAACTTCTCCCTACTTTATTCCTATCACCAAGGGATGGTTCTCTTCTTTTTTTCCTCTTTCTACTCTTTGTCAGAATGGAAAGTTCTGGGCTCTTAAAGCCATGGCTCCTGGATATAATTCCTCCTCTGCCATTTTCTAGCTAAGTGCTTTTCTTAAATCATGCAAATGCAACTATAAATGCATGGTTAACAATAGGACTATTTTGAGGATTAAAGAAAATAACTAGTATTCCTGGGCCTGGCGTATATTAAGCATTCAATTAGCATCAATTGTTTTGCATTTTTCTCTTTGTTTCTCTCTGCTTCTCTTTTCCTTCCTTATAAATCAATCCCCTGCCTTTCTCTCAATCTCTGCTTCCCACACATGAAGCTTCTGCCAGAGTCATCAGCAGGATTCACGTACTTGAGTTGGACTGAGTTAGACAGTATGCACGCAAGGCAAGTAATTCCTTCCCAGGGGAAGAAAGAGTTAAGGTAGAAAGATGTGAGAAGTGTCAACAACAAGACCCAAGAAGAGCCCAGGCAGAGGGGCTGGGGGTAAGGTGTCTGTGCCCTCGGCAGCAGCCGTGATGTTTGAGGAGCACGTTCAGACTAGCAGTCCCTGAGACCCTATCCCGGGCACCACTCTTTTGTGAGCCCCGCTGGGCAGGTAGGTTTGGAAATGTTTATTGCAACAGATGTGGAGTGGAAGAAAGAAACCTGAATTGGGAAAGAAGAGATTTGTTCCACGTTCCCTCAGTCCTGCCAGGAGCCAACCACGGGGCATAGGAAAAGTCTAGTCACCTCCCTGGACCTCAGCTTGCCCTCTGACAATTAAAGGGAGACCAGAATCTTGAAGGCATCTTCCAGCTCTGGCATGTCATGGCTAAACCAGACCAAAAATTTTCCTGCAACCGTTTGCAAAGAAAGAAGGAGAACAGAGAACAGTGGAAGCTTAGAGAAGCACCATTTGCAAAGTTTTTTGTTTTGTTTCCAATCATCTTACTTATCCACAGCACAGATTCTGTTAGGCTTAGACTTGTCTTTTGACCACACTGGGTTGGTGGACTCCTACTGATTGACGCGGCTGTTTGTCTAAATTCTCTCCATCCATCTTTGCCAGGGTGGTAGCAGATCTCTAATGGAAGTGCCTCTTGGGCTCACTCTAGCTGAGACTTCTCAGAGGTGCCTGTCAACGGATTTGCCTCTTTTCTGCTACATCCATCTGAAGCCACTGCAACCCTCTCTGGGCCAAAACCGCTCATGAATTAATACATTTCACAGGGTGAATGAAGTGCTGGCACCATTGCCAGCTTGGGGTAGCTCCCAAAGCCACGGCCTTGCCCAGTGCCCAGAAAGTCTTGCCTGGAGAAAGCCGCTGCCAGTTTCCTCCATGCCAGCCTCTCACCCTTCTCATTTGAACCCGGAAACTTGTTGCCTGCCAGGATCCCCTACCTCCTCAGCTGTGTCATTCTCTCCTTCACCTGTTTGCACTTCCAGGGACACACAAGTCACAGTCATGGGGTTCCTGATCTATTTTTCACTCTCCCCCTGTCTGGGCAGAATGATGGATCAACTCTGGAAAATCTATTAGGGAAGGGCTGGGTCACCCTGCGTTTCCGACAAGCCTGTCCAGGTGACTGAGCCAAACCGCTGAGATCCATTTGGCTGCAGGCCATCTCTGTAGGGCACCATGTTTATTTGGGCCACTGACCCAGGCCTTGGAGGGAAAGATGAAGGATTAGTGGTACTCAGTGCCCTAGCCCCTTCTTCTCATCCATCCCCACTGGGGGCTTTATGGAACCTCTTTAATTTACAGCCTGTTGAGAAGCCCTGACTGACTAGCGCACCCCACCCTACCCTCTAAGCAGGACCCTTCCTCACCCATCGAATCCAGGCCACCCTGCAGGCACAAGTCTCTGAACTTCCCAGTGAGGTTCCGAAAGAGCTGGGAAACTGAGGAAGTGATAAGAAAGATAGGACTCCCCAGTGATGACTGTTTGTGTCATCACATTGGTTTGCCTGGGGAAGGGCTTGTTGTTTTAACCTCAGCCTGGTTGGTGATCTGATACAGGCTGCTGTGGTTCCTGCTGGACTCCTAAGATGTGGTTCCAGCTCTACAGGACTGGAAGACAAAATTGTCAGCTCCCTCAAAGGATCAGACCATTGCATTCACCCAACCCAGTCTTAGCTGGCAGATAATTGCCTGTCCCTCCGCTTCTCTCTGTTTTAACCTCTACAACCATGGTCACCAATGGTTTACTTATTCTTAAAGACCTAACCAGAATCTCACTTTTTCCATGAACCATGTAGCCCCCTACGGTTCCCTGCAATATCTCCTTTATTTTCTATTTTCTTATGACATTTTCAAATGAATACATTACCATAATTACCATTTAACCCTTGGCTTCTAATCTCTTCATCTACCACAAAGAATGCCCAACTCTTTTTGTAAGACACCATGCCTGTGTGTCTTTCCATTCCCCAATAGCGCCTAAAACAAGACTGGCCACATCATAAATTATGATGATGATTTCCTAGTTCTGCTAAGACAGAAATACTGATCTGCCCAGTAGTTTCATTTCTTCAGGTAAAATAATAAACTGACTTTCTGCTTCAGATCAGGTATATTCATCTCCAACAGGAGGCTAAATCACTGCTTGGTGAGTGACTCACAGGTAGGAGGATGCCCAGACGCCAAATGGGAAATCCTTGGCCAAACAGATCAGACACTGGTAGGGCCTTCTCTGTGATAGCAATGCCAGCCCAGTGAAGTAATACCATACTTTTAGAGTGTTGCTGACACATCAAAGAACCTAATGGTTCTTTCTCAGCTGACTTATTTGCTGGGGGTAATGGGTTCTTATGGCAACTCTAAGGTTGGCCCACACCACTCCCCCATCAAAATAAATAAACAAACAATGTTTTCTTTTTTTTTTTGAGTTGGAGTCTCACTCTGTCACCCAGACTGGTGTGCAGTGGCCTCTCGCAACCACTGCAACCTCGACCTGCTGGGCTCCGGCGATCCTTCCGCCTCAGCCTTCCAAGTAGCTGGAACTACAGGCGTGTGCTACCACGCCCGGCTAATTTTTTGATTTATTGTAGAGATGAGGTCTTGCCAAGTTGCCCAGGCGGGTCTCGA
>CAUYQG010174271.1:0-45847 GCA_963574415.1 Tarsius wallacei
TGGGAGGCTGAGGTGAGTAGATTGCCTGAGCCCGCGGGTCCGAGACCCACCTGGGCAACTTGGCGAGACCTCATCTCTACAATAAATCAAAAAATCAGCCGGGCATGGTAGCGCGTGCCTGTAATTCCGGCTACTCGGAAGGCTGAGGCGGAAGGCTCGCCAGAGCCCAGCAGGTCGAGGCTGCAGGGAGCGGCCACTGCACTCCAGTCTGGGCAACAGAGTGAGACTCCAACTCAAAAAAAAAAAAAAAAGCATATGAAAACATAAAGCTCATTGGTAAAGGTAACTAAACAAACAGAATACTGTAATACTGTTAACAGTGTGTGGAAATCACTTTTAATTTTGATATAGAAATTTTCAAAAACTTATAAAAATAACTACAAATACAAAAATGGATATATAGTATAAAAATATAAAATGTGCCCTTTTCCAGGGATGCTGTCTAAAGGCACTCAGAATGATCCAGCGTCATAGGTGTTCCTACAATACAGCTTCTAATAACACTAGGCTATCCCAAATCCCTGTTAATAGACTCATTTACATATATCCCAAGAAGGCTGGGAAAGCACCAAAATCTGCATGTGGCATGAGCCCAGGCAGACTTAGGTGGGTTCGTGGTGTGAGACCTAAAGTTCTTTTGAGGTTGTCCAAAACAAAAAAACATGTCAACAGGGACTATGGTGGTTCCTTGTGTGCTAAATGTGTTCGTGACAGGATCAAGCATGCTTTCCTTACCAAGGAGCAGAAATTTTTGCATAAGTGTTAAAGGCACAAGCAGAGTCAGAAAGCTAAATTAAAAAATGAAGCGTTGAGTAATAAAAATTAAAAGACTTCTATCTCCTTTTCCTTTCCTGTTAAAAAAAGAAAGAAAAAAGACTTTTAAAAAGGATGTAGTTTATGACATCAGTAACATAAAAGAGGGAGTAAAAAAGCTGAGTTTTTACATGCGATGGAAATTAAGTTCACAGCTTAAAGCAGACTGTTATAACTACAATATGTTTTATGTAAGCCACATGGTAACCACAAAGAAAATGGAAATCAATCTGTAGAAGACACACAAATGGCTGGGCGCAGTGGCTCACGCCTGTAATCCCAACTCTTTAGGAAGCCAAGGTGAGAGGACTGCTTGAGCCCAAGAGTTCCAGACTAACCTGGGCAATATAGTGAGACTTCGTCTCTACAAAAAAATTTAAAAAATTGGCCAGGCGTGATGATGCGTGCCTGTAGTCCCAGCTACCTAGGAGGACTGTCTGAACCCAGGAGGTTGAAGCTGTGGTGAGCTGTGATCCTGCCACTGCAGTTCAGCCTGGGTGACAAAGTGAGATCCCCAACTCAAAAAAAAAAAAAAAAAAAAAGACACCAAAGAAAATCAGAAATTAATCAAAGTATATCACTATAAAAAAATCAATGAAACACAAAGAATGATAGCAAGAGTAGAAAAAAGGACAAAAAAAAGCTATAAACAGAAAACAATTTACAAAGTGGCAACAGTAAGTATAGTTAACCCTTTGTATCCACAGGTTCCACATCCATAGATTCAACCAGCTGTGGATCAAAAATATTTTTTAAAAACCTCAAGTCGGGCACAGTGGCTCATGCCTATAATCCCAACACTTTGAGAGGCTGAGGTGAGAGGACTGCCTGAGTCCACAGGTTTGAGGCCAGCCTGGGCAATTTGGTGAAACATCATCTCTACAATAAATAAATAAAATAGCTAGGCGTGGTGGCTTGCAAATTTAGTTCCAGCTACTCGGAAGGCTGAGGTGGAAGGATTGCCTGAGCCCAGCAGGTAGAGTCTGCGGTGGTCATGAGCATGTCACTGCACTCCAGCCTGGGAGGCAGAGTGAGACTCCAACTCAAAAAACAAAAATCTCACAAAAATAGCCAAGTGTGGTGACTCACACCTATAATCCCAGCACTTTGGAAGGCAGAGGCAAGAGGACTGCCTGAGTCCCAGGGGTTCGCAACCAGCCAGGGCAACTTGGCAAGACCTCGTCTCTACAATAAATCAAAAAATTAGCTGGTCATAGTGACTCACGCCTGTGGTTCCAGCTACTTGGAAAGCTGAGGTGGAAGGATCACCTGAGTCCAGCGGGTCGAGGCGGCATTGTCTGTGAGATAGGGTCTTGCTGTGTTGCCCAGGCTGGACTCAAACTCCTAGGCTTAAGCGATTTGTCTTGCCTCAGCCTCCTGAGTAGCTGGGATTTACAGCAGCACACCATAGTGCCTAGTTAAGAGATTCACTTTAGATTTAAGGACACACACAGGCTGAAAGTGAAAGGATGAAAAGTGATATTCCATGCAAACAAACGGTAACCAAAAGAGAGCATGGATAACCACACTTACATCAGACAAAAGAAAGTCAAAAATTGTCACAAGACACAAAGGACAATATAACATGATAAAAAGGAAGATATAATTCACTAGGAAGATATAACAATTACAAATACATACACATCCAACATCAGAGCATCCAAATATATGAAGCAAACACTGACAGAACTGAAGGGAGAAATAGACAGCAACACAATAATAGGATACTTTAATACCACACTTTAAATATTGGAACGAACATCCAGAAAGCAGCATATCAATAAGGGAAAGAGGACTTGAACACTATAGAGTAAATGGACCTAGTGGACATATAGAGAACATTTCCCCCAAAAGCAGCAGAATACACATTCTGACTAAGTGCACACAGCACACTCTCCAGAAGAGATCACATGTTACATCACAAAACAAGACTTAGCAAAATTAAGAAGACTAAAACCATAAGAAGTATCTTTTCCAACCACAATGAGAAAAACTGGAAATCAACAACAGAAGCCAGAAAATTCACAAATACATGGAGACAACGTGCTCTAGAACAACCAATGGGTCAAAGAAGAAATCAAAAAGGAGATTAGGGAATACATCGAGACAAACAAAAACTAAAATGTAACATATAAAAGATAATGAGATGCAACAAAAGCAGTACCATGAGGGAAGTTTATAGTAGTAAACACCTACCTACATTAAAAAAGAATAGCCGGGCGCAGTGGCTCACACCTATAATCCCAGCACTTTGGGAGGCCAAGGTGAGAGGACTGCCTGAGCCCATGGATTGGAGACCAGCCTGGGAAACTTGGCGAGACCTCATCCCTACAATAAATTTTAAAAATTAGACGCGCATGGTGGCGCGTGCCTGTAGTTCCAGCTACTTGGAAGGCTGAGGCGGAAGGACGCTGGGGTGGCCGTGAGTGTGCCACTGCCCTCCAGCCTGGGTGACAGAGTGAGACTCTGACTCAACAAATACATAAATAAAGATGGGGAGTGGGGATGGGAGGGGAGAATGCAGAGGGGTCGGTCAATGGGTACAGAGTCAGAATATTTCACTTTATCACAGCAGGCTAAAAAAAAAGCTAAGTGTTCTATTACATAGAAGAGTGGCAGGCTATAGCTAAAAACAATGTACTGTGTATCTCGAGATAGTCAGAAAAGAAGATCCTGAGATTTATCGCCACAAAGAAGTGATGGCCATGCTAACTACCCTGATCTGATCATTATACAACGTACATATGTATTGACACATCATACTGTGCACGATGACTGACCGCTCAACCAAACACCACCAGACCACAGCAAGTTCACCAAAGGATGGAAGCGACCTAAATTTCCTGAGCGGCAGCATCGGCCTCTCCTTGGGCCTGCCCTTGCCCCGGGCTATTGAGAAGCTGGACGCTCCCCACGGCTTACAGGGCCACAGGAAACGAAGTCCGGTCCCCGCTGCCGCCCGCCCCGGCCCCTAGAACCTCTGCTCTCCTCACCCGCGCCACAGTCGGGAACACGGTGACCGCCGCCATTTCCCCCCCCGCACCGGAAACCTGTTCCCGGGCCACTTCCGGGAACTCCCGGCCTGCCGCCTTCGGCCGCCGCGGAGGACCCGAGCCGGAAGGTGCGTTCCTACGCGTGGCGGAAGTGGCGGTGCGTGTGACGACAGCGGCGGGGGGGGCGGGACCTGCGGCGGAGAGCGGTTCGCGCGCTTCGGGCCTAGTCCGGACTCGCCGCCACCGCCGCCATATTCCCGGTAACGGGGGCGCGCGGCCGGGGGCCGGCTGGGCCGGAAGAGGGGTCGGGACCGGCGCCGAGGCGGGGAGGGGGTCGGTTGAGAGGGGCCGGCCGGAGGCGGCGGGCGGAGGGAGGCGCGGGCCTTTGAGGGAGGGGGCCGAGGGCGCCGGGCCGCGTCTATGGGGAGGGAGCGGGGCGGGCCTAGCCCGGGGCGAGGACGGGGCCTGGGCGGGGAGCGGAGGCGGCCGGACTCCCGGACCCGGAGGGCTCCGGCTGGGGCCGCCCCGGGGCCTAGGTAGGGCTGCGGGCTCGGCGGCGGCCTTTCTTCGCGACGCGGCCCGAGGGCCCCGGGCGCCGAGGCCCGGCCTTACGTCGCGCCACAGTCAGCTGCGGCGCCGACGCGGCGCTCTCCGGCCGGGCCCGAGGGTGATGGGCAGCGAGCCCCGCGAGCCCCGGCGGCCTGGGAGAGCGGGGGGCGGCGCGAGGCCGGGGGCGGGGCGGAGCGGGTGGGGCCGAGCCCGGGCGGCCGGGATGCTGCGTCTCTAGAGATGGGAGGCTAGCAACCCTTGCCCTCCCCCCAGCCCGGGACCCCCGTGCCTTCTAACTCTTGCTCTTTTACGAATACCGCAGCGGCAGCTTTCTTACTTTGTGCATCCTCCGGGTTCGCGATCTTGCTTCCGGAGCCATGTCAGAAGGAGTGGACTTGATTGACATCTACGCCGACGAGGAGTTCAACCAGGTGAGGGGGCATCAGGGGCTTTGAGGTGGGTCTTGATCGTTCCTAGGCTGGAGCACGCATCTGTGGCGTCTAAAATTTTCCCCTAGCAGAGCCTTGGAAGACTACTCACCATTCCGTTTTATATTAATCGGAACCTCCAGGCTTAATTTTAAAGGCTCGGATTTAAGAGCAAATAAAAGTCAGCTGCAACAGAATGGTGAATCGACCTGTAGAACTTGCTCCCCCAGGAAGCCAAAGTTGGACGTCAGGCTCCTCAAACTAACCACGCTTAAAAATTGAAATTGTGTTTGCTACAGTGTTCACGAGGACAGCCTTGATACCTGTTCCTTTAGGAGTCTCTCAGACCGCAGCTGTAACAGCATGGTTCCCTCCCCCATGAAGGTGCAAGCACAAGGCATAGTCTAAAAGATACTTTATATTTAATTTCAGCTGTAATTCAGTTGTTTTACGTTTTATTCCTTTTATAACTAGGTTGACTCTAGTCATGAGAAGTCCCATAGGCATTTTGGTATAGTATATTTTATTGATGAGCCTTATTATCATCTTATCTAAAGATGTTAGACAAACCAGTTGAAAGGCCTGCTCACATACCCTAAGTTGGATTTGCTGACCTCTTTATGTTTTTATTGTACCAGGGAACATTAAACAAAAATTTCTCTTGTGCCAGGTGCAGTGGCTCATGCTTGTAATCCCAGCTACTAGGGAGGCTGAGGTGGGAGGATCATTTGAGCCCAGGAACTCAAGGCTGCAGTGAGCCATGATGGTTCACTGCACTGTAGCCTGGGTGACAGTGAGACACAGACTCTTTAAAAAAATTTTTTTTTAATTGGACTAGTGCACAAGTTCCAGTCGAGTGGATTTTTTTTTCTTTTTCTTTTTGCTGACTCTTCAGGACTAGGTAAAAGAAATAAAAACAAAATTAAATATTCCAAAAAAATGTTTTGCCTTTTAAAACAATCTCCTGTGCAGTTCAGTTTTTCAGTCTTGAGGTTAAATCTCAAGAATGTTCCAAAGTCACTATTTAAAACTCATTAGTATCTTGCCTGGGTTATTTTCATCACCATTCTTCTTGAGTAAGTTGGCTCTTCCCATTGGTATCTTCCAGTGGGTACACATAACGGCCTGGGAAGAACATGTAATGAATGGCTAGGGAAGGAAAGTTCTCTGCTGAGCCCTGACTTTGATATGAGGTAACAAGGGGCTGATGCATGTCATTTTTTTCACTTGGCTTGCTTACATTTAAAAAACTTTTTAACACATTATGTCTTTTTAACTTGGAGATTATAAAGCATACACAAAAGGATAGTGTAATGACTATTATACCCTTTATACAGCTTTACCACTTATGTTTTTTTTTTTGAGGGTGGGGTCTCATGTTGCCCAGGTTAGAGAGCAGTGACACAATCGTGGCTCACTACAACCTCAGCCTCCCAAAGTGCTGGGATTACAGGCATGAGCCGCTGCCTGGCTTGTTTTTTTTCTTAGAGACAGGATCTTGCTGTCACCTAGGCTAAGTACAGTGGCATGATCGTAGCTCTCTGTAACTATGACCTCCTGAGCTCAAGCAATCTTCCCGCCTCAGTGTCCCAAGTAACTGGAACTATAGGCTTGTACCACCATGTCCGCTAATTTTTTTTTTTTGAGTTGGAGTCTCACTCCGTTGCCCCGACTGGAGTGTAGTGGCATATTCACAGTTACCCCAGTGTCATCCCGCTGGGCTCCGGCAATCCTTTCGCCTCAGTCTTCCAAGTAGCCAGAACAACAGGTGCATGCTACTGTGCCTGGCAAATTTTTGACTTTTATTGTAGAGATGAGGTCTCACCAAGTTGTCTGGGCTGGTCTTGAACCTGTGGGCTCAGGCAATCTACTCGCCTCGGTCTCCCAAAGTGCTTGGATTACAGGCTGAACCACCGAGCCCAGCCATGCCCACTAATTTTTACAAATTTTTTTGTAGAGATGGGATCTCAATATGTTGCCCAGACTGATCTTGAGCTCCTGGCCTCAAGTGATCCTCCCACCTTGGCCTCCTGAGTTGCTTGGATTACAGGAGTGAGCCACTGTGCCCAGCCAAAAAAATTATTTAGATTTCAAACAAGTCAAATGTTTACGGATAAATTAGAAAAGTTTAGTATGTAAATTCAGTTATAAAGCCATTACTTTCCTGAGTTCTCTGTAGTCCTTTGAATCAGATTTTTATGACTATTTGCAAATTATAAGGTTTTTATTCCAACATGACAAAGCTTCCTTAGTTCTTCTCTACTATTCATGAAAAGCTATTTATTTATTTATTTTTTTGAGTCGGAGTCTCACTCTGTCGCCCAGGCTGGAGTGCAGTGGCAAGCTCACAGCCACCACAGCCTCTACCTACCGGGCTCGGGCGATCCTTCTGCCTCAGCCTTCCAAGTAATTGGAACCACAGGTGTACACCACTACGCCTGGCTTTTCTGATTTATTGTAGAGACAAGATCTCACCAAGTTGCCCAGGCTGGTCTCAAACCCCTGAGCTCAGGCAGTCCTGTCTCCTCAGCCTCCCAAAGTGCTGGGATTACAGGCTTGAGCCACCGTGCCCAACCAGCTTTTTATTTCCTAATTTTTTATCTGTGTGCTGTTAACGATGTTACTGATTTCACTTTGGGAAATAGGCAGAACAGGATCTTGACTACAAGCCACATTTGGCCTGAGAAAATGAGATTTCATAATTTCTTAAGCACTATAACTTGTAGGTTCAATTCGGGTGGTGTTCAATGGTCACTGCTTTGTCAGGGTAGAAGTTATTGGCTGCCACAATTTGTTCTCTAGTCTCTTAAGTTAAAAAGGACTTTTTTATGGGTCTAATAGACATTTTATGGACTCTAATAGACATTTATATCAAACAGGCAGTATTAGACACTGAGCAAGATGAAAAAATTGTGGATTTTGAATATCTTAGTTTTATGGGAGAGGAGCAGCACTTCTCCCATACATACACACAAATGAGTTAATTTGTGGCAAAGCCGGTTATAGTATAATCTGGAAATTGCTAAAGAAATAATAAAAATTTTGATTAGAATTGTTAGAAGCTGGCTTAGGCTGAGCAGCCAATACAAATTATGTTTTAGAACGTTTAAAAATGTTACTGATTTGCTCTATGCTGTCTCATTCATAAGCGCCCCCTACCCCCTTTGTGTACTTTGCTTCCTGAGGAAAATGAACATTTTCCCTGGATGGAACCCTGTGGTGCTTTATTCCCTGATTTCTTACAGCATTTGCTTCAAAAGAGGCTACTTTATTACTTATAAAGTACTTATAAAGAGCTACTTTATTCCTGTTACATTGGGAGTCCTGGGATTCATAGTGGTTTTCTTAGGCTAGGGGGAAGAACTCTGGAAAGAGCTGTTACTCTGCTGAGTATTTTGTCTGTGTTTCTTTTTGTGCTGAGACAGGCTTTGCACCATATGGCCAGTTCTCTCTTCCTTACCTACATCAACAAGTATTTATTAAGCTACTTCTGTTTGCTAAGCCCTTGCCAGACTAATGAGGTAAAAGTGGAGGGAAAAAGTGGATCCCTGTACTCAAAACAGGTTCCAGCCCTGGGTAGGGGTTGTGGATCGTGACAACGCAGAGTCATGAGTATGTGAAGGGTAAGCAAGGTATGAAGAGGGAACTGTGAAAGATCATTAGAGAGCCAAAAACTTTGATCGAACCTTGGTTATAATTAAAATTATGAGCTGGGCGCAGTGGCTCATGCCTATAATCCTAGCACTTTGGGAGGCGGAGGCGAGAGGATTGCCTGAACCCACAGGTTCGAGACCAGCCTGAGCAACATGGTAAGGCCTTGTCTCTACAGTAAATAAAAAAATTAGCCAGGCATGGTGGTGTACGCCTATGGTTCCAGCTACTTGGAAGGGTGAGGCAGAAGGATCACCTGAGCCCAGCAGGTCGAGGCTGTGGTGGCCATGTGCGTGCCACTGCACTCCAGCCTGGGTGACAGAGTAAGACTCCAACTCAAAAAAAAACTATGGTATCAAGTTGGTCGTTTTGAGAAAAATAAATCCTAGACTGGTTACTTCCTTCAGTCAGATAGCAGGAAGTAGGGGCTGGAGAGTAGGAACATAGAACACATATGTGGGGAAGGTCTGAAACTGAAAATCATACATGATCTCTTTTGTTTCCAAAGAAGCAAGAAGTTTCATGAGACAAATCACAGTACTTTCTGTGCTATTGAATACAAAATTTCTTTCTGAGATACTCATTCAGGTTTGTTTGAGTCGAGGTCTCATACTGTTGCCCAGACTGAAGTTCAGTAGCACAGTCATGGCTCACCATGGCCCTGACCTCCTAGGCTCAGGTGATCATTCCGCCTTAGCTTCCCAAGTGGCTAGAACTATAGGCATGCACCACCACGTCTGGCTTGTTTTTCAGTTTTTTTGTAGAGGTCTTGCTTTGTTGCTTAGGCTGGACTCGAATTCCTTGGCTCAAGCAATCCTCCTGCCTTGGCCTCCCAAAGTCTAGAATTAGAGGTGTGAGTCTAGCCTCATTCAGTGTTAAATACATATTTCCTGTTTAATATCTGTGGGATGAAACTTTCAACATCAGTGCATATAAAACAGTATACTTTTAACTTAATTTATAGAATTAGGTTTTGCTTTAACTTAGTCCTCCACTGCATAAATCATCAGAAAAATCTCATACCCTTATCTGTTTTTCTGTCTTATCTGCTGAACAGGTAAAATGAATTGGTGATGCCAGCAAATTTAAATCCAGACACAACTTGATACCTTATTTTTTAAAAGAACTCTAAACTGAGACTCTGTGGTCCAGGGAAACCGTTTGAATCTTGTGACAGTTTTGTGTTCACTGAATCTCTGTGTATCCTAAAGTGGTAATCATACACCAAGGTCCTCCAGGGTCTAATCTATCCTATTCTTTAAGAAATCTTGAAAAAGTAGATTGGTGGCCAAATTTACAGTGGTGAAGGATTTCCTGGTGTTGCATTTGCTCTCTGAGCTGTTCAAGTCTGCATGTTAATGTACTACTCATTTCCTGTGATAATTTTTGTATTCAAATTTTAGACACATCTCTGATTCATAGATACTGCATAGAAGGAATCTCAGTTTTGTTCCATTGACTATCCAAGATGATGAGTTTTATCTTCTTTAAGTTTCATTTGAAAATCCTTCATTTTTTTAAACTAAAAGAACCTCCATGTGAAGTAGTGCTCCATAAGGATTAGAGCATTGAATAGGATTGAGTGATTTAAAAGTTCTTTTTCTACCTTGAACCACGAGGGCAACTCACCATACCCAGTACATTAATAGATTGGTGATTTTTCTAGAGTTGGATGATTTCAAACATAAGAACTGTGAAATATTTTATGGTGATCATTTACATGTAAAATATTTGCCAAATTATTACCCCTAGCTGACATCACCATGTTAGTTTATGAAGGGGACGCAAAAAAACCTGAAATTATCTTTTGGAGGGCAGGTTCCTTGTAGTACACTTGGAATTTGTTCCTCTGGATCAGTCATTCAAAGTTTTTATCTGGAAGTTTTGAGAAGGTTGCATCACAATTTGTGAAAGTAACATCCCGAGTTGTGGCAAATAGGTGTCTGGTTCTTCCATCATGACAATGCCCCTGCCCATACTGCAGGAGTGTTCAGTTTTTGACCAAAAACAGCGTGATCCCCCTGCCCCACACTCCCTATTCACCCAATCTCACTCTGAGTGACTTTTTTTTGTTGTTTCCCCGATGAGAAAAGTTCTCAAAGAGAGATGTTTTTCCCATATGGATGAGGTGAAACAAAAAAACTGCAGAAGCACTAAAAGGCATCACAACTGATGAATTTAGAAACTGCTTTGAGCAGTGGGAGAAGCATCTCGACTGGTGTGTTGCATGGAACGGGTAGTGCTTTGAAGGTGACTGAAGTTTAAACGTGTAAGAATAAATACATAATTTTTTATAAATGAATCCTGGGTTTTGGGTTCCCCCTTGTGTTATCCGCCCTCTGACCTAGCGTCTCCCTATTCTTCCCGTGCTTCCCCTTTTTATGCTAGATCCTTATTTATATGTTTGGCTACATAGAACTAAAACTCCTGTGCTTTTCTGCCTCACTGATTGCTTTTCTCCTATGAGATTCCTTAGATTGTTTGTAATATTTGAAATTATCTGCTTCAGGAAGTAGAATCCTTTCCGCTTCACTATTGGAACAATCTAAGATTATTCTCTTAGTGTGCATTTTCTCCCACTGTACTTCAAATAAACTGAGAAACTAACAGTTTGTGATGATATGAGGATTACAAAAGGTCTAAGAGTAAATTGTAAAGTGCATCTCTTGCTGGTGTCCCTTCAGGATTAGCAGTTTTTGTGATGTTATTGGAGGGAGAAAGTTATTGAAGCTCCCTGACCTAAGTTGTATTAGAGGGGTCTGATTGTTCTTCAAGGAGCAAGTTAACCTAACTTAGTTGTCTCTATTCCCTCTTTATGTTATTTTTGAATTGGAGTCTCACTCTGTTGCTCAGGCTGGAGTGCAGTGGCATGCTCATGGCCACTGCAGCCTCAACTTTCTGGAGTCAGGTGATCCTTCTGCCTCAGCCTTCCAAGTAGTTGGAACAACAGGCACGTGCCACCACACTCGGCTAATTATTTTTATTTATTGTAGAGATGAGGTCTTGCCAAGTTGCCCAGTCTGATCTTGAACCTGTGGGCTCAGGCAATCCTCTCACCTCGGCCTCCCAAAGTGCTGGGATTATAGGCATGAGCCACTGCGCCTGGCCTCTGTTTCCTCTTTAAAAAGATATCAATAACATGTGTGAGCAGCAGTTTTCTTAAAACGCTTTGAACTTCTCATGGTCTTTGTCATTTTGACAACATCATCTTTAGCACTCTTTGAATGTTTTGTCTTGTAATAAAAATAAAATACTTTCCTGGTCCTTAAAAAGATTTATCTAAGAGAATTACATTGTAAAATCCAAACCATTAAGGTCCTTTATAAGTAGTAGTAGTTGTGATCTTAGGAGTTTTGGTATATAGTAATATATCACATAGGCAAAATGTATATTTTGCACATCCTCCAGAATGTACATTCACATTGGAAATACTGTGGCACAGCACATGATAAGAGGTGCTTGCCTTGTTGTCTGGCCCTTATAACTTAGAGAACTTGAACTATTTTTGTATTATTGAACATCTTTAGTATTGCTTAAAGAGGTCTCCTAGATACATATCGTAGTGATTTTTTGGGTCTACATATCATTTGAGAAATAGAACTTAGTGGGGGAAAACCCCCCCTTATTTTTTACATATTTCTCTGATGGTTACTAGAAAGGTGGGATTGTGTATAGTGGGCTATAGCACCTCCCTAAATCATTTAAATAAATCAGTGGGTTTAAATCGGTAACTCTTAATCTTTTTTGCATTTTAGTACCCACTTTAACATGCTTTTCTTCTGCTTTCTATTTCTAAATAAATTTACTTCTTCTTTTTTTTTTTTGAGTTGGAGTCTCACTCTGTCATCCAGCCTGGAGTGCTGTGGTATGCTCATGGCTACCGCAGTCTCTACCTGCTTGGCTCAGGTGATCCCTCTGCCTCAGCATTCAAAGTAGCTGAAACTACAGGCACATGTCACACACACGGCTAATTTTTTTATTTATTGTAGAGATGTGGTCTTGCCAAGTCCCCAGGCTGGTCTTGAATCTCTGGACTCAGGCAATCCTCTCCCCTCTGCCTTCAAAGTGCGGGATTACAGGTGTGAGCCACCATGCTCAGCAAATTATTAAATAGAATACTGAATTTTATGAATCACTTGACTTTTGAAATTGCATAATATGTTGAAAATAATTTTTCATTCATGTATCATAGATGTGGTCTTCAGAAGTGAACTTCATTGACAGCAGTAGCACCTGGATCTCATTATACATTCTTACTTTGCTTTCCTAACCACCATGTGCCTTTTGGTTCTCACAGGTGGCTAAAGCCAGAAACATTACAGACTACTAACAGGTCTTGGGGGAGCGGGGGGACCTACATAAGCCGAATTAAATGAGCTGAATTAAATGATAAAGTTTTCAAAAGGATATTTTTCTTACCTTGTTTCCGAGAGTAGGACAAGGGCATTTTGTACATCGTTTTACAAAGTATTTGACTAGGTTCTGACTAACCCAGAGTGAACGAGAATGAACAATTTGCAAACCCACCTTTGCCAACCCCTCATCTCTTAGGACCCAGAGTTCAACAATACAGATCAGATTGACCTGTATGATGATGTGCTGACAGCCACCTCACAGCCCTCAGATGACAGAAGCAGCAGCACTGAGCCACCTCCTCCTGTTCGCCAGGAGCCATCTCCCAAGCCCAACAACAAGACCCCTGCAATTCTGTATACCTACAGTGGCCTGCGTAATAGACGAGCTGCCGTCTATGTGGGCAGTTTTTCCTGGGTGAGCGTGGGTAACCAGAAATGCTTGTGGGCGGGCTGGAGGGAGAGCACTGGGAGGTGATGGCATTTTCAGAAACCACTGTTACACTGTTTTGTACTCTGATGGGGTTGGATTTCTTTTTCCTGGGATCAGGTTGGATTGATCTCTGAAAGAGAACTATCCTGAGGACGTACTGGTGCCGAAGAAAGCAATGATTAAGTGGGTAGTTGCTTTTCCTGCCATCTTGTTACTGCCCCTGACCCTGGGGCTTCATGTCTAGCAGGGTCTTCTGTGGGACAAGATTTCAGAGTGATCACCTTGAACTCTTGGTGGTCATTAGATGGTCCTGTGATAATGGTGGGTGATGGGGATCAAAGACCTTGATAGCTTTAGTACACTTGGGGTAGGTGGTGACTGTTATTCTGCAGAAGTTACTGTGTGACATTTTTTTTGGCTGGTGTGGGGTGGGTGGTGGTTTTTCCAAATTAGGCAATGTATACACTGAAGAGAAGGTTCCTGGCAATGGTCAATTCTAGCCTGTCAGATCTATTACTGAAGTTGTTAATAATCAGTGTTCGAACTGATGACCAGCCAGCCCAAATGGCAGTCGAAGTTAAAATAAATTTTAATCTTCTTAATCTCTTAAGTATGGGGATTGGGAGGGGGGAGGTGGGTGGGTGTGGAATTCTGTGTGGGTAAAGTCAAAAAGAAAAGTCTGCACTAATTGAAATATTGCTGGGCTTTTGCATTTCCTGTGGGAGGCATGGTTGTGACTAGAGTCCTAGGTTTGGGGTCAGGGTTTGGGGCATTCTGGGAGGGGGGGTGTAGCTCTTGACATCTCTTCCTTTTCCATCTTGCCGGCCCCAGTGGACCACAGACCAGCAGCTGATCCAGGTTATTCGCTCTATAGGAGTCTATGATGTGGTGGAGTTGAAATTTGCAGAGAATCGAGCAAATGGCCAGTCGAAAGGGTGAGGTCTGGATTTGAGAAGCCCCTTTTAATTTGTAACCACTGGGATAACATCTGCACTATATTTTGGCCCTGGATTTTAATCCCTCCCACCCCTGGCCCAGCTTACTGCCTTGATTTTTGGCAAACTGCTTTAGAATGGGACCTAGCTGCAACGTAGTAGAACATCCATCTGTTAAGGGGCAAAGAACACCAATTATTAATTCCAGAAAAATTTTAGACTGATATCTTTTTGTTGTTGGTAGTGCTGTATGTGTGTTTAATTTAATAAGATGTCCTATGCTTTACCAATTTTCACAAAAAGTAAAAGAGAACTTCTTTGTTCCTCTCTTGGTTGTCTAACAGATCTCACTCATTTTTTGTTTTTCTTCCTCAAGGTATGCTGAAGTGGTGGTAGCCTCTGAAAACTCTGTACATAAATTGTTGGAACTCTTACCAGGAAAAGTTCTTAATGGAGAAAAAGTGGACGTGAGGCCAGCCACCCGTCAGAACCTGTCACAGTTTGAGGCACAGGCTCGGAAACGTGAGTGCGTCCGAGTCCCAAGAGGGGGTACGTGGAGACCATCTGTATGAAGGGGGGGAGTTTTGTGGGTTTGTTTTTCTTTGGTGTGGGCTCAGCCTACAGTGTGGAGAAGTTTGGGTAATGTTGGTTATGGGTGGTGGCATGGTCAGTAGGTAGTCCGAACAGTGAGATTTGTATAGAAAAAAGAGCACTATGCTGAAAGTCGGGTAGTTTCAGGTTATAGTTTGGTTGTGCCATTAACTCACTGTGTGACTTTGGGCAAGTCACGTTATTGCTTAGGCTTGGTTTTACCATCTGAATCAGTTACATGATTTTTTAAAGTTCCTATAAACTCCAAATTCTGTGTTTCCATTTTTCTTTTTTAAGTTGGAGTCTCATCCTGTCACCCAGGCTAGAGCCTTCCAAGTAACTGGAACTACAGGCAGGCACCACCACACCCAGCTCATTTCTTTTTAAATTTTTTTTATTGTAGAGATGAGGTCTCACCATGTTGCCCGTGCTGGTCTCGAACCTGTGGGCTCAGGTAATCCTCTCACCTCCGCCTCCCAAAGTGCTGGGATTACAAGTGTGAGCCTGGCTCTGTTTCTATCTAAAAATTAGCATACAGTATAAGGGCTTAATTGCCCCTATATAAATGATCATTAAGCAGCCATCCTAAGATATAACGAAGATTTATAGGGTGGCTATAATCTAGTCATAAACATACATTGGAAGGATGCTCTGTAATGAATCAACCAATTGGAGAATAGGAATTTAACAATATTTTTCCAGCATTGTCAGAGGAGTGGGTGCTCTTTTGATTGCCAAATATTTTAGTCTGCTTGGCAAGTGTGTCCTATAAGTAAAGAATACTGCACTGTACTGCCTTAGCTTGACGATAGCATCCCTGAAGTTCATTTCCTCCCTTTATTCTGACTCTGTACTCACCATGCCACCTTTTGATACTAATATGGTTTCCTAACTAGGCTCTCCTACTGGGAAGAGAATGCGCTGACCAGCCGACCAGTCTGCTTGGCAGTTATATTTCTCACTGTAAATGAATAAATTGGCATTCTGTTTTATGAATCAGTCTCTTGTGAGTTTGGTTAGCATGAATTTCGAGCCTGCAAAACCTGAGGACCAGACGTTGGACTGTCCTGACCTCACAAGGTCCAGCCACCTTGCAAGACCCTGTCTGAGACAGCCAACCAACCACCTTTATTTTCTTTTACTACAGTGGGAGGAATGGCAAAATTCCATCACCTACATTCTGTTACTGCTGGGATCCAGCTCTCAAAATAGTGCCTTGTGTTGATTGGGTGCCCCTCCAGGTGGATAATATACGGTCACTTCTCTCCTGAATAGGAACAACTGTTCTTTTAACTAGGTTGAGAGTTTAGATTTGTGTGAAGTCTTATTGCTCCAGGTTAGAGAGGACACATTTTTCTTTGACAAATCATATTTCCAGTCCCTTCTGTTATGGAGTCTTTCTATAATTCACCCCTCTTCTGACTTTCTTTAGGTGCATGATTTTACAGCTACATCAGGGTAACATTCCTCCTTCTACTTGCTGTTTACTCCTCATTGTTTACTTTCTTTGCTGAAAAGATAGTGGTGACTGCTGCTTTTCTACTCAGCCACATTGGTGGGCTTGGACTTCACTAAGTAAAGCGAGTGGACTTCCTCTGCTTAAAAATGGGACTTGTAGCCACAGATCCAAAAGAGAACCCTTGCATATGTGAAAACAGCTGGGAAGGTGGTTAACTGTCAGAATCACACTTGCCTAATATCTATTCTTTCTTCAGTTTGAGAGAACTCTAGGAAGGACAAGAAGAACAAGAAAGCACTGGCAGTATTCTGTAGAAGAGAAATTGAGGTGGTGGTTGTCAACATAATTGATTCCTCCTTAGGCTTTATTGCACAATTGGGATTAACTGTCAAGGTTTAGTTTAAGGAGCACTCTTCTTTCCCTTCACACTTGCTGCCAGTGGCATCTTTCTACTTCCAAGGCTCCCAAGGCCATGTGATCTCATTCTTGTTGTGTTCCATATTAACCAGGCTCAGACTTAAATTGGAGAGAGGGAACAGGTTTAGCCAAGTGACTTGGCAATGTCAGAAGCCATGCTTCTAGCTATATGAAACATGTTCTGAGTTCCTGTCATGTACAACACCATATTGGTGTGCTGTGACAGTGTGTCTGTGGTAGGTGCCCTGAGGGGCAGAGGGTTTAGGCCATTGAACTACAGTGGGAGCTAACCCAGATTTCAGGCATGCTTTGTACCGAGCTTTTGCTGAGATCTTTGCTGTCAGCTGTGTGCCATGTGCTCGCTCTGTGGGCAGATCTTTTCTTGGTTTATCTCCCATTTTTTCTTACCTCTCACTTAATCTCCAGTTTTCTACTGTCTGTCACTTTCCACCCCAGTTACCACCTTGGGTATGTAGATGGTGGTGCCATCCATCTTCTGCTCTTCCCTCTCTTCCTTCAAACTCCCGTGCTAAAGCACAGTGGCAAAGAGAACATTACAAATGTGCCGCAGTATAGAGAAGGGAAATTCTCTCCCGGGGTGTGGTATTTCAAGTCAGCCTGAATCCAGCTGAGCATCACTGAGCATACATCAACACTCACTTTCTCTTGGGTTATTAGGCTTTTCTGCATTTAAAAACAAAACATAAGAAAACCCTAGTTGCACAAAAAAATAAAAAATAGAAAACAAATATAAAGATAACTGTGTCCTGAAGCACTTGGAGATTTCTGGATGAAAAGCATTCTTTGATAGGATTTAGAGTGAGATGGCTTGTTCAGATTTATGTTTTCACTGAGCTGCTTTTGACCTTTTTCTCCAAAGCCAGAGAGAAGGCAGTAGGTGATTTTACCTTGTTTCTCAGCCACTTCAGTCACCTTCCTCGTATGGTGTCATTTGATGCTTGCTGAAGGATGAGCTGGTCCTGAGGGTATGTCTAAAGCCTAGGTAGTAATGTAAGTTCTGTTTTGCTTCATAGGAATACCTCCACGGGCCCACTCCCGAGATTCTAGTGATTCTGCTGATGGACGGGCCACACCCTCTGAGAACCTTGTACCCTCATCAGCTCGTGTGGATAAGCCCCCCAGTGTGCTGCCCTACTTCAATCGCCCTCCTTCAGCCCTTCCCCTGATGGGTCTGCCTCCACCACCAATTCCACCCCCACCACCTCTCTCCTCAAGCTTTGGAGTCCCTCCTCCTCCTCCTGGTATCCACTACCAGCATCTCATGCCCCCCCCTCCTCGATTACCTCCTCATCTTGCTGTACCTCCCCCTGGGGCCATCCCACCTGCCCTTCACCTCAATCCAGCCTTCTTCCCCCCACCAAATGCTACAGTGGGGCCTCCACCAGATACTTACATGAAGGCCTCTGCACCCTATAACCACCATGGCAGGTAAGGACTACCTTGTTCCTTTGAGAGCTGAGTCCAGTGTAGTAGGGTAGACAAGTATATTAAGTATTTTATTCTCCCTGAGGAAGTGAACACTGAATCCTTGTGCTTTCCCTTGTGGGCACTCTGTTGTCATAGTGTTGGTTCCTGGGAAATGGCTTATTATTTATGTGTTAGTGTTTTTATTTCATCTGAACCACTTGACCCTTTTAAGTTGCTTAATTAAATTGAGTACCATAGTAGGTGCTATAAATATCTAGCACTGTTGCCAAAATTACAAACATATATATTGTAAATTCTGACTTGGAGTACAAGATGAACACATAAAACACAAGACCAGGCTGAGAACCATTTAAGACATTATATAGTAGAGCATAATTAAATAACATGGTAGTGGAGAGTGTGGTACAACTAAGAAGGGGTGTGGACAATCAGGAATGCTGTTATCTCTGTGCAGCCGAGATTCAGGCCCTCCACCCTCTACGGTGAGTGAGGCTGAATTTGAAGAAATCATGAAACGAAACAGAGCAATTTCCAGCAGTGCCATCTCCAAAGCGGTATCTGGAGCCAGTGCAGGTAACTCACACTTACCTTTGCTGCCTGTCCTTACCTTTAGTTTTCCTTGCTTTTACTGTTTCCATTAACAAAAGTTAAACAAGATAAAGTTGGAGTACTGTTAGGTATCAAGAGTGGCACACTTCGAAGAGTAATATGTAACTTGATTTCTTGGCTTTTGGGAAGCTCTGGTGATATTACTTATTTAGTCTTTCTAGACATGCCCCCATGGAAACCAACTCAATAATGCTATAAATAATTAATACCATCTCATTGTGGTATTTGTTGTAGAATGAGATTCCTGCCTCGTGGAAATCTTGATCTCAGTAGTTGATCTTTAGATCTAGTGTCTGTGCAGTAGACTCAGTGCCAAATATATACCCTAGGTTTTTAGGAATGATGCCTTGACTATGTAATGATATGATATGGCATCTGATTACATTTGGGAGTCTACAGACCAGGTGGCCTCCACATAGCCTGTCTTGGAGAGAGACAAACCTTTGGGCATCATCTTAAAGCATGTTACAATATTACAGCTAACTTTTGCCCTGCTCTCAGTATTAAGTGGGCAGACCAGTAGCCATGATTCTGAAAGCCCTGGGCATAAAATACTTGGTTTCTGAAAGATGGGGCTATAAGAAATTTCAGGGTTCTGGTCCAGGTTTTACATCATGACATTAGCCATATTTACTTCTTTCCTGTGAGTTTCCCACATGAATGTAAATGTCTGTAGAGAGTCTGATCTAAGAGTTCAGTTTGCTGTGAATATTATGTGATCTGTAATTTCTCATCTTTGGTTGCAAAACCTGAATCCTCAGAGTAGGCCAAAGACAGAAAGTATGTATGTTCTCTTGATTTCTTTTCTCAACAGAAAATCTGCATTGATAGCTGAATGAATCTTTTTTTAAAAATTTATTTATTTTTTTGAGTCGGCATCTCACTCTGTCACCCAGACTGGAGTACAGTGGCTGCTCCCAGCCACCGCAGCCTCGACCTGCTGGGCCCTGGCGATCCTTCTGCCTCAGCCTTCTAAGTAGCTGGAACTACAGGCGCGCGCTACCATGCCCGGCTAATTTTTTGATTTATTGTAGAGATGAGGTCTCACCAAGTTGCCCAGGCGGGTCTTGAACCCGCGGGCTCAGGCAATCCACTCACCTCGGCCTCCCAAAGCACTGGGATTACAGGCTGAGCCACCGAGCCCAGCTTGAATGAATCTTTTTAAATAAATAATAATGCACACTCATTGTAACAAGTCAAATACACAGAGGAGTATAAAGAAAATAATCATTATTCCCTCTTCCCAACCAATCCCTTCACACTGAAATGATCAATAACTGAATCTTTATCTCCTTCCCTTTTTGTTGTTCTCATTTCAGTCATTCAGACCACAACTGTTTACTACAAAATAGGCAAAAGCTCCCTGCCAGGGTACAGCTGAGGTCTGGTGTTCCTGGGCATCCATATGACACAGTCCCTTCATAGTTGCCATTCAGTGTTGTTGCTTTGCACAGGGGAAGCTGCCAAGCCTCATTTTCACGGGACTCCTGTCTGGATTCATGCTGTCTTTGTATTAGCTCCTGTTCTTAATGCTCTTGACTTTGCTTGGAAAAAATGTGTAGGCACCTACCCCATAACCACTATCCCTGACCCAGGCATTGCTCAGAGATGGTTAATGAAAGGGCTCTAGGCTAGCATGGTGACTCACACCTGTAATCTCAGAATTTTGGGAGACTGAGGCAGGATGACTGCTTGAGTCCAGGAGTTCGAGACTGGCCTGGGCAACATAACAAGACCTTGTCTCTACAAAAAATAAAAATTAGCCGAATGTGGTAGTGCATACCTATAGTCCTAGCTACTATGGAGGCTGAGGCTGACGCATTGCTTGAGCCTTGGATGTCAAGGCTGTGGTAAGCTGTGATCTTGTCACTGCACTCCAGCCTGACAACACCATGAAACCCTGACTCAAAAATAAAGGGTTTGTTTTTGATGGCAGAATTTTTTTTAAAAAGGGGGTGCATATACTACACATACATATTTTATGTATAACATGTATGTTTACACACATACATCTAATTATAGATTAAAAGTAGTTTGTAGATACACACAGTGTTAAAAAAAAGTCCTTAACATATGGCCGAGCTCGGTGGCTCAGCCTGTTATCCACGCACTTTGGGAGGCCGAGATGAGTGGATTGCCTGAGCCCGCAGGTTTGAGACCCACCCGGGCAACTTGGTAAGACCTTGTCTCTACAATAAATCAAAACTTAGCCGGGCATGGTAGCGCGCACCTATAATTCTGGCTACTTGGAAGGCTGAGGCGGAAGGATCGCCGGAGTCCAGAAGGTCAAGGCTGCGGTGGCTGGGAGCGGGCCACTGGACTCCAGTCTGGGCAACAGAGTGAGACTCCAACTCAAAAAAAAAACAAAAACAAAAAGTCCTTTACATAGGAACCACCACCAAGACCATATTTTACAATTTAGTAAATTTTACTCCAGATTTTTTTCTGTGCATTTGACAACATATATATACTTGATTATTTTTACAAAAATGGAATATGGTTTTGCAACATGCCTTTTTCAGTTACTATATTCTGGAAACCTATTATATCAGTATGCACTGTGACATTTATCGAGCCCTTACTGTGTGCCTGGCACTGTGCTAACCATTTCACATGGATTATTTTGTTTACGTACAGATTTACTTCCTGCTTTTTAACAACCATATCATATTATATAGAACCACTGTTCCTTAATTTATACAGCCAGACCTTACAGAAGGTGATATAACAAATGACACTGAAACATTGTTAAACATACACACTTATGAGTAGGAGATATTTAGAATTGCTGGGTCAGAAAATATGAATATTTATTTTAATAGATATTGTCAAATAGCCCTTGGGCAACAATGTGTCAGTTTGTAAATCCACTAGCAATTTTTTCAGACTCTAAACCACTGGAATGTAGGTGTCATCTGGTTTTCTGCCTGCCAAGTCTGCCTCATCCATTTGCCTTAGTTCTTTGGGACAGCTAGTTACACTTGGTGTGTGTCCTCCTGAGTTCTCCTTTTGGTCCAGTTAATTTACTGCCTCTTCTCATCCTTGGCCTTTCCCATCCATTCCCTGTCAGGGGATTACAGTGACGCAATTGAGACGCTGCTCACAGCCATTGCAGTTATCAAACAGTCCCGGGTCGCCAATGATGAGCGTTGCCGTGTCCTCATCTCCTCTCTTAAGGACTGTCTTCATGGCATTGAAGCCAAGTCCTATAGTGTGGGTGCCAGTGGGAGCTCTTCCAGGTGAGTTGATGATTGCATCAGTACCTACCAGCCTTGAGCAGCGCTCTTCCAGAGATAGGGAGGGAGATGGAGCCCAGGGTTCTGGCAAGGACCTGGCTGAAAAAGTGAATGTAGCCCTCTTACCTTTTATGGGGAAGAAACTAATCAGATACTTCCATTAAGAAGTGTTGTTACATCTGAAATCTGGTGGGTTCGGCAGTGGGCTCATTTAGGGAAAGAGACAGACTAGTAAAGTTATTAAACATAAGGGCTTTGAAGCCGTACACATATGGATTGGAATCCCAGTTCTGCTGCTACCTGCCTGTATGACCTTTTTGAGTATGGAAGTTAGTCAGCTTTCCAAGCCTCATTTTTCTTGTTTTTAAAAAATGGATGGTAGCAGTACTTACCTTGTAAAAGTTAGGTCAGGTAATCATGTAAAATTGTTAGCACTGTACCAGTAACATTAGTATGACCTCAGCAAATTAAGCTGTTACCATTTTCCCAAATAAGATTAGTCCTCAGACAGTGGGCCCATGATAGAAGAGTAGAAGAGCGATTTAGGCAAATACTGGAAGACACTGAAACACACACCCTTGGGAAGACTGTGGCAGATCCTCTGTGTGAGGCTGAAGGATCTTTCTAATAGGAAAAGACATCGGTCCCGGGAAAGGTCACCTAGCAGGTCCCGGGAGAGCAGCAGGAGGCACCGGGATCTGCTTCATAATGAAGATCGGCATGATGATTATTTCCAAGAAAGGAACCGAGAGCACGAGCGACACCGGGATAGAGAACGGGACCGGCACCACTGAGAAAGGTGGGCAGAAGCCCTGTTCCTGGCTGGTGGGTGATCTTTTATGAGAGAAAGATTACTGGTGAAGTCTATCTTTTTAAAGCAAGAGTAAAGGCGGCAACAGTGGGGAGACTTTCGACTCAGGTAACCAGAAGTTCGGGACAGATTTCCTGCTTGTTTCTGGAGCGTCTCACCCTGAGGTTTTTGCTTATTTCTTGACTGTCTTAACCTGGTGTCTGAGTGACAGTATGGTATAATGGCTGAGAACTTGGTGTCTGCAGTCAGGCATCAGTTTGATTCTCAGTTCTTCCACTGATAAGCCACATTTCTGTTTCTCAGTTTCCTCCTGAAGATACTAAAAGCAACTGTCCCAAAGACTTGCTGAGCATTCAGTGAGATAATCCATGTAGAACATTTAGCACTCATGGTGCCTGTCACGTTTTAAGTTCTCAATAAATGATAGCTATTGTTATTATTATTACATTTTAAACCCACCAGACTTTCAAGTAAGAAAGTTGGGAAAACTGATGAAGACAGCAAAGTAAGACCATTGCCTACTTAGTTTTCAAGGTACAGCATTAATGATTTTAAGAATATCCATTTAAAATATTTTGAAAATTTGTATGCTTTAGCCAGAGAGGAGAAAGCTGGCCTGGAAGAATTATCTTTAATAGCTTTAGAGACTACGCAAAATAATTTCAGTGGAAGAATATTTGTGTGGGAGGAAAACTTACTAACAGATTTTTTAAACAATGTTTTGTAGAGGCTGTCTTGCTATGTTGCTCAGGCTGGTCTCAAACTCCTGGCCTCAAGCTATCCTCCTGCTTTGGCCTCCAAAGTGCTGGGATTAGAGGCATGAGCAACTGTACCTGACCCTAAAAGATTCTTTTTTTCTTAAGCAAAACAAATGCAGGAAGGCTGGGGGTTGGGACTGTTAACTCAAGTAATTGAAAAGTTCGGTTAAGATTGTCTGGGTCTGGGGTCTCTGGCTATGTTGTCTGGATTTAGTCTGTCTACATCTTTCAGCTCTGCTTTTTCAGTGTGTTGTTTTCATTCTTGGACAGGTTTCATATGGGGCAGGGAACAAGGAACTGTAGCTTCAGGTTACATCCCATCAGTTTAGCAATCCCAACTGAAAGAAAGCTTCTAGAAAGATTGTAGTATATAAGCAAGCAGGAAGATCTGTTGACTGCTTCTATGGAGATCTTTAAAATAGGCCAGACTCTGGCTAGAAGGGTCTATCTGTGGTTCCTGGAACCTGTTGCATGACCTGGATAACTTCAGGGTCTCTTCTCAGTTTTGTGGTTGCAGACATAAGTCTGTAGAATTTGCCACTCACTTTTCTGTTTCACATCAAGTACATTATGATAATATCCTCGGTCTCTTGCCTGTCTGATTGGTCCAAAGTAATGGTAATTGAGAAGAAGTGTGAGGGGAAAGAACAGTGGTTCTGTGTGATGTCTTTGGGGTGTTAGATGGATGACTGGATGAAGAGAGGAAGAGAAGCCCTCACTGCCTATGAGTCTCCGTAGTTCATTTGACTGGTTTGGCCCTGACAAGATGAGGGGAACTAACTGTTTACAGCTGAACTGTAAACGGCTGGAAAATTCTGCACTATTTTCAGTAGGCCTAGTGACAGCCTACTGAAAGCAAGAAAATATTCCTCTTATGTTGAGCTACTTTGTTCTTTGGCATTGTTTACCATTACCTTAAACAGATTTATAGCTAGGAATTTTTTATCTTCTTCCAAAAAGGGCTAATAAGTGGAAAGATGAAAAGTTACTAATCTTTTGGAGTCTCACTCTGTCGCCCAGGCTGGAGTGCAGTGACACACTCATGGCCACTGCATCCTTGACCTGCTGGGCTCAGATGATCCTTTGTCTCAGCCTTCCAAAGTAGCTGGAACTACAGGTGCATGCCACCATGCCCGGCTAATTTTTTTATTTATTGTTGAGATGAGGTCTCGCCAAGTTGCCCAGGCGGGTCTTGAACCCCTGGGCTCAGGCAGTCGTCTCACCTCAGCCTCCCAAAGTGCTGGGATTATAGGCGTGAGCCACTGTGCCCAGCCCCATCTCTGTTCTTAACCACTCATTTATTTCACAAAATCCTACCGTGCTTGACATCATTGAAATTGAGGATAATTCATATAGAATCAAGAGTAAGGCTGTGGCTACTAGGTACTTCTTTCTAGATTTTTCAACAGGTTGAGTTTGCATATTCTCTGGTAAAGCAGGCTCTAAATGTAAATGGAGCCCACAAACAGCTTTGGCCTGATTCAGTCTCAGGGAACGGCAGGAGAGTGGGCATTAGAGTAGGTCTTGGTCCAGTCCAGTCCCATCTCTTCTGTAGTAGTAGCAACATTTCCCTTTTCTTGCTTGAGTTAGCACAGTTGCTTGTGTTACTTGTGGACTGAAAACCATATGCAGGTGACAGTGTATGTCCTTTGGAGCTGACTGGGGTAAGAGTGAAATACAGTCTTTGAGGCTGCGTTCAGTTGAGCAGTTAGAACATACAACTAGGTGTCACCATTCCTGATGGCTTTGTGCCTGACAGGGAAATTGTCAGTGAGATCCACTGATCCATCTGTAGTTTGGGGACTGAATAACTCAACCTGAGTTTTTAGCTGACACTTTGCCTCTTTGCTTCTGCTTATAAAATGGGACTCTCATGAGGATGATTCCATTCGGATAACTGAAGTCTTGTAACAGTCGTTCCTCGAAGACATTTCATCTGAGTAATGTAGGCCCATGACAAGGTGAGGACAACTAACTGAGGCAGGTTTTCCGCTTCCCCACTTTTCTTGGTCACCCCTTAGATATGTTGGAATTCAGTCTGAAAGACCTGAGTCAGGCATCCCAAAAATGTCAGTTTCTCACATTCTCATCCTAAGGATTCTTAATTCCATCTGCAGTTACCAAAGTACAGCTTAGGAGATTTTCTCGCTAGGGTGATGGTGCGTGGTCCTTATTTACCTTAGAGAACTTAATTTTACAAGCTCTGTGCACAGCAGCCTTATGGTTAGAAAAGAATCATATGTGTGTTATAGGAACAGGTACTCTGTCAGAGCGAAGTGTAGTACAGCAGCCTTCTTTGTCCATCTGTCTGCAGCTTAGGGCCCAACGCTGGGGCCCAAAGGCTAATTGGCCTGCTGAGGGAACCTCTGTTTTCTGCCTGTATTCCAACATTGCCACCAAAATGCAGCCCATAGGCCTTTCAGAAATGAGTGCTGTAGTTAACTTCTCTTAATGCACGAGTTATACTCTGCATTTTGTTTTGTAGGAACAGTTCACAAGTTACATTTCTTCTGAAGGGTTAAGTGTGTATGCTTTAGAGTTTGAGGCTATTCTAGGTAATCTGTGGCTTTGACTTTTCTTAACTCTTGACTGTGTCAGTTATATTCGGTTTTTTAAGGACATTATCCTATCCTACTTGAAATACAGTTGTTCTCATCTCATTCTTATCCTCCTGATCCACTGAAAACTGAACTTTGTTCTTTTTTTTTTTTTTTTTTTGTCCAGTTCAAAGATTCAGATGCCCTAATGGTGTGAAATTGAGAATGCACTGAGTTTTCACTTATAATTAAAAATTGGGCAAATAACTGCTTGCATAGGCATTTAGAGCAAGGCAAAGACCATACAGATTCTGAGCATCCAAGCTGAAAAGAGTGCCATTCCAGTATGTAGAAGGATCAGGCAGCATGTGTATCTCTTTTCTCCTTGGATAGCTCCTCTAGGTTTTGAGGCCTCTTTACAGAAGCACATATATAAAGGGAAAGAAGTTATGTGGAGGCTATTGCCAGTTTGGGCATTGGTAGAAATTTTAAGTCTGAATTTACTTCCCCTTTTTCCTTTAGACTGTTTTGCTTTATATGGTCAGACTGACTGCTACCACCTGCAATTGATAATGCAACATTGGAACAAAGCCTGCATATATTAGGGACCTTAAGTTTGGTAGCCATGTGACAAGTGGCTCAATAGATCCTATTTGGTATAAGTTCTAAATGGTGCTTTTAGGTTTCTTTGACGGTTACTTTTACTTCATTGCTCTGCTTTCTGTTCTGGCCTGGCCACATCACTCCTGCTTGCTGTTAGTTTGCTTCTTGGTCCCTCACCCACGGGCTGTCATGTAGGGAAAGACTAAAAACCTCTTGAGTTTTAGTACATCTTGGCAATCTCTGGGGCTATGTGTGTACATGCACACATGTACTCATAAGAACAATGTTTTAATCAGTGCTTCTTTAAAAGAAAAAGAATTAGGAGTTTCCTGTGTAAGTGCATGTTCCCTGCTGGGGCCTCTCGGGTGGTTGGGGGCTAATGAATTTGCTTGTGTACGCACTTGTTTTCTTACCATTGTACCTCCCATTTCCAGATTTTTCTCCCTCCCCTTAAGGTAAGCTATGACTTGCTCAGAATAGATTTTCTGAAACAGAGTTTAAAGAACATTTTCTTGAAATGTTAAAGTTTCCATACTTTTCCAGCCAGTTTCCTTTCCAGTCAGACTGCTTCCAGAGACCTCATTGTGTTGTCTGTTCTTCCCCTAATCATAAAGTAAGTTGTCACTGCTTTTCCTCTCTACTCACTGTAGCTTCTCTTCCCTCACCACTTCTAGTTTCAGACAGTTCTGCTTTTACTTTCCCAGGCTTGCATTCTCTCTGTTCACATCCCCTACTTCTCACATTGTAACTCTAGAAAATGCCAGTGTGTTTTACATAAACGCCTATCAGTCAGAAGGTAGCCTCTAACTTGTGTTTTCTTTCTTCTCTTCTGATATTCTCATTGCAGGAGTCTGGTTGGAAGCAAATGTTTTTTTAATGGACTTGCATCTCCTCACCTTGATCAGGACTAAAGGACGGAGGCCGCTCTACCCCTCCCCCTTCCTCCAAGCCCCTAACTCCCTCCAGACACCCAGGGAATACCCTCTGCCCCACAGGATTGAAGATTGCTTGGCAGCCCTCCCAACCCCACACCTCCTATTTGCCAGGGGAAAAAACCTAAAGACTTTGTGTGGTTGGGAGGGGTGGCAGACAGGAAGAAAACATGTCCAGGCGCCTGGTCTCCATAGAGAATGGTGCTTTGTCCGAGGAAATGTATGGTTTCTGATTCTCCAGGAGCAGTTCAACGGTGAGGTTGATGGGAAGACTTCCCTCCCAAAGAAAATGGATCCTCCATGCGGGATCTAGGAGAGTGGCTGGGTGTGCCAAAATATGCCCAGGGTCCTGCCCTCAGTACTAGATTCGATGGGGCCAAGAGGGTCCAGACCCCTTGATATAACATACCACTTCTTTGTTTAAACTCCTCTATCTTCCTAGCCCTTTGAGGAGGGACCTTGAGAACAGAAATTACCTTACGAAAAGTTCCTTCTGTTCCTGCTTTGCCCTCTCACATACTGATGGTTCTTTCCCTGATCTCGCAGAGGGCTGAATCCTTTTCCCTCTGCTGTTCGGCCTTCTCAGTGGACTTGCCCCTCCCCAGCAGAGAAGGCCCGTGAGGTTGCTTTCTGCTGGGAAGCCTGGCAGAGCCAGTTACCATCCTCTGCTGCTTAGTGCTTGGTTGCCTCTTGCAATAACCAGCTTTTAGTTCCCTTTCCCTGGGGCTTTTCCATTGAACACATGGAGCTCTTCCCCAAGAAGGCTGCTTCCTTGTTTTAGAGGAAGGTACTGCCATTGGGAGATGGGACATTGGGACCTCAGCAACGGAGAGCCCTTGTGAAGTACCAGGAGGAGTGGGAAGGAGGCAGTTGGGCAGGGTATGGCCTACTTGCACTGGTGTTTTTTTTCAGGTTTGATGTAAGCATGGGCTTGCATCCCCCAGGTACATACTTTTACTTGTTGTGGGATAACCTGGCACTGGCAGGCAGGTAAAGTCACAAATGTGGTGTCTTGTCATCTTTTGACTATTGACTTAGTAGCTCCTTTCTCTCTGCCTGGAGGTACTTCCTACCTCTGATAAGGAGCAAGAAGAAACAGCCTGACTTGAAGGAACTCAGCTCAGAGTTCTAAGGACCAGCACTCTGGGGGCCATTTTCTACACAGGCCAGTGGAATTGCTTGTCCCATAACAAATTTGATGAGGTTGCCGCTGAAAGAGGAGGTGCCCGCAGGGTCTTGCAGTGCCCGTGGGGTGATACTACTTCTGCATACATCTACAGGGCACGTGGCATTTAACTTGAGACGTGACGTGTGAGATGAGATGTGGCATGTGAAACACAGGGTCACTGGAGACCTTTCTGGCTCAGAAGGGAGACACTGAATTGGACTGAGCCCTTCCTCTGTTCCCAGCACGTTTCTGACATAGCCCTCATCAGTGAGGGAGTTCCCCCAGGGTTGGAGAGGCACATTCCCTTGGGATGGAGGCTACAGGTGGTAGCTTTTTCCCCCATCCCCCAGCCCTAGCCCCACCTCCACCTCAGAACATGGCACCCCGCCCAACCAGCCAAGTGTTAAGTGATGTGCTTATCCTCGAGAGCAGCTCTGGGTGTCTTTTTAAAATGTAGAGAAAACCAAGTAAGGTGACAGTTTAAGGAAGAAATATATATAGAATACCAGAAATGCCGTTTACCCGGAGAATTTTTTTCTCCTCATTTTTTGTTTTGTTTTTACTCAATGACACGATTTTTAGTTTTATTTCCTGATAGCAAAAGGAAAAAAAAATCCCAACCCTCAAAAAGGCCAAGGTCCCGTCCCCCTGTTGTCGGTGATTTGTTTGTCTTTCTGATAGGTTGAAAATTGTGTAATAAACTTGATGACGCTGTCAATCTTTTATACTGCATTGTATTTTTTTCATTTTGTAACAAAATATTTTAAAATAATAAATGGGGTGTGAGCTGTTTTATGGATTCTGCATTGAATAGATTTGTTGAGGTGTCTGGGGCATGGTATGGGCTGACGTAGACACTGGGATGGAGTGACCCCAAGTTCTTGGCTGGAATTGCGTGTTGGGTGATGGCTTTTCTGTGGCATGAGTTGACAGTGGTAAGCCTTCCAGGAGACCTAGTGCAAACCTTGGGAGGCATCCCTTGAGATTGCGCTTTTTTCTTTAGCCATCTAAACAGCCTGGTTAAAGAAAACTTCCAAGTCATCTTTTACCTTCAAGATTCCTAAGACTTTTAGAGCAAACGTCCTATCTTGTACAGTTCACTTCCAGTTTCATCAGGGAAGAATCCTCTGATAAGAGTGAGAAGACCTGATTGCTAGTGCTTAGTTCCACCATCTAAATATGGACAAGCAATATAACCTCGGTCTTTTCTCTGTAAGATGAAAATAATAGCTGTCCTGCTGTCCACACAGGGATGTTTTAAGAATCAGAAATAACAAATGTTTTGTCAACTACCTAAATACGAGGAAGTATCGATTAGAAAACTTAGTAGAGGTGTTGTAGGGTAACCTTGGGATTCCAGAAAAGATTTTAGCTTTTTTTTAAAGCCAGGTAAACAAAAAGAGAATTAGATGATAAAAGGAAGAACCACAGCTGGGTATGGTGGCTTATACTTATAATTCTAGCACTTTGGGAGGCAGAGGCGAGAGGATTGACTGAGCCCAGGGGCTCAAGACTGGCCTGGACAGTATGGAAAGACCTCTCATCTCTACAATAAATCAAAAAATTAGCCAGGTACGGTGACATGTGTCTGTAGTCCCAGCTACTTGGAAGGCTGAGGCAGAAAGATCGCCTGAACTCATCAGGTCGAGGCTGCGGTAGCCATAAGTATGCTACTACACTCCAGCCTGGGTGACAGAGTAAGATTCCAACTAAAGGAAAAAAAGCCAAGCATGGTGGCTCACACTTGTAATCCCAGCACTTTGGGAGGTGGAGGCAAGAGGATTGCCTGAGTCCAGGGATTCGAGACCTTGTCTCTACAATAAGTCAAAAAATCAGCCAGGCATGGTGGCACACGCATGTGGTTCCAGTTACTTGGAAGGCTGAGGAGGAAAGATCACCTGAGCCCAGCAGGTCTGGGCTGTAGTGGCTGTGAGCGTGTTGCTGCACTCCAGTCTGGCTGACAGAGTGAGACTCCAACTCAAAAAAACCAAAAAAGGTGCATCACAGACGAGATGATAATGTGTATTGGTACTAGGAAAGGCAAGAACAGTAAGAGCAAGTAACCTTTACAGAAGGGAAATTTCCTAGCGGGTTTATCATGCAGTGAAACCTAAACGGAAAGAAAAGAAAATAGCTGGGAGTGATGCTCAAAATGTAACCCATTGTTTTCAAGTTGGGTTCCGTCTGTTCCAGAACATCTGTTATCTGTCTGTTCCAGGGTTGCAGCAATCTGTACTTAAGGTCTAGGAATCTGCTTTGTATGCCCTAGCTGACTGTTTTGTAAACTAAAGTGTGAGGACTGCTAGCTTAGTGACAAATCCGTTGTTTCATGTTTCATTGTAGAGGTACCATGGTGGTGTAGAAGGGAAGGCCCTGACAAGGTTCCTCCAGGTCCAGATCCCAACTTTCCAAGCTGAATGCCTTGGACACGTGACTTAACATCTGAGTTGATTTTCTTCTGCCTCATAGGATCATGATAGAGATTAGATATACTCTGCCAGGCACCAGATGAGTATCAGTCTCCTACAAGTCGCTGCCATGGTATGGAGCCAGAAACCTGAATGTGTGTGCCATACGTGCTTCCTGGACTGGGCCAGAACTACAGAGTCGCTTGCCAGTTCTAGCAATGAGTGAGTAGATGTGCAGGCCTCTGCCAGCTCACGACCAGGGCCTGCTCCTTTGCTTAGCCATCTCCAGTGCTCCAGAATGTTGGTGTTTCCAGGTCTGTATGGGCTATAAAGTGGCTTCCCTTGACTAGTGAGCACAGCCTCTGGCCACGTTAACCCGAAAGACCAGCTACACTGATTCCGGTCCTCCACAGTCTCAGTTTCTGTTGTATGGTGATCTACTCTGGTGTGACTAAATGCACCTACACAGGGGGCTCCATCCAGCGAGCATCGGGAAGAATTAACATTTATGGAGCAACCCACTGGAAGCACAAAAAAACGTGCTAAGCTGCCACATAACCACAAAGTAAACAGGACTTCCCATTCCTAATCACAGCCTCATTTCCAACCATTATCCTCACCCTCAAGTGGCACCTGTTGAGAATGGAAATCACTTGATCCAGACTGAGACTCCTAAGGCAAGGAAGGCTTCTAGTTCCACCTCTGAGTAGCCAGTTATGTGGTGCTGGCTATAGTTGGCGCTGGCTGTTACTTCCTCACTTCTAAGCCAGAAGTGGAGGTCGAGACTTAGTTCAGCAGTCCCCAGCCTTTTTGGTATCAGGGACTGGTCTCGTGCAAGACAGTTTTTTCATGGTCTGTGTGAGGGGAGGGGGTGGTGGCGGCATCATTAAGTGTCAGATTCACATGAGCGTGTAACCCAGGTCCCCTGCATGCACAGTTCACAATAGGGCTCATGCTTCTGTGAGAATCTAATGCTGCTGCTGATTTGACAGAAGACCCAGCTCTGCTCACCGCTCACCTCCTGCTGAGGCCTGGTTCCTAACAGGACACAAACTGGTACCAGTCTGCGGCCCGGGGGTTGGGGGACCCCTGACTTAATTGATCTCCTGACCTCAGATATGTCTCTTTGAATTCTAACATGTAGATTTGATAAGCTACCTCTAAACTTACAATTGTGCCTTCCATTCATTTATCTGTATTGCTGAGAGAGACCTTAACTACTAAAACTCTAAATGAAATAGGGAGGCCCCTGAGAATAGCCTCCCTTCCAGTTTGAAGTGATTTCTTCAAAGCAGGGCTAGACAAGAGTAGCAGTGTGAGAAAACATAAGACTGGTGTCAGTGGGATTTGTGATTGATTTCTGGTTACTACTTCATGGTTGATTAGACCTATTATAGTTTTCGGATAGACCCCAAGGGCAGCTGGGAGGCAAGGGCACAGAAGGGGTAGGTCACAAGAAAAAGCGCCAGTGCTTTGCATAGTGGAGACCCTCATAGGATGAGAATAAACCTGACCACAGAAAATAAGCAGAGTTAAAAACCAGCACAGAATGCTTCAAGGTCAGCTACTTTTTGAGGAAAAGCAGATATTCTAGGATTAATCTGACACCAGAGAGGAGGGCCTCAAGGCTTCCTAAAGTAGATTCTGTCATGTCTCTGGGTGGCTTCTTAGGGCTAAGAATCATAGCCACCACCAAAATGAGGAACAATTTTAAAGATATTTTACCTGGAGAAAGAAAGAGTGTACTCATCTAGAGCAACAGGCCTCCAGCTTAAAAGAAGTATGTGTTCCTTTTATGTTAGCCCAAAAAATTTAAATAAGTGACCAAAAAAAAAAAGTCTTAAGTTTAGAATATGCTTCTAAATTTGGCCCACCCTGGAAAGAAGAGGACAGTTAGCCATAAGAGGAATGAAACAAGATGCTGACTTGGGAGTAAAAAAGCTGTCTTCTGCAGAAGGACAGACCTGAATAAGATAAAGAGGATGGCAGTGCCTTTGGGACCTGCAGCTTGGGGAAGAAAATCAGTGGCCACCACTGCCTTTGTGTCCACACTGTCACTAAGCATAGCCTGAGAACAAACTGCTGGGATCATCCCTGTCCTCTCTCAAGTGTATGAAATTGTAGGAACGGGTGCCACAAGGAAAAGGCTATAACCCCCATGACAGAAAATACATATTTATTACAAAATAATGTGTGTTTCATGATGAGAGTAGAAAAATAACATTATGAGCTACTAAAAAAAGCTCTGGAGCTCAGTCTCTGTGAAATGAGGTGCAAAGCTCCTGCATCACTCTGAAGCCACCGACACGAGGCTCTCTGTGCCTGTACAGGACAGGTAGGGCCTAGCACGTACAGCGAGCATGTGGCTCAGGTCCTGCTGGAAACCCAAGGAGTCTAGGTGGTGTACATAAGATGCTCTGGCCACAATGATCAAAGAGGAGAGCTTGAGGTCAGCAGGGAACTGGTTCTGAGAAGGGCCAGGACATGATAACCTTGCCCCTCGTTATATTGAAGTGTAGAAGAGTCTCTTAGTCCTGGTTTAGAAGATGGGACCCAATGACCTTATGCTGGGTTGGTTGCCCAAACGTCTGTGCTGAGGAAAAGCTGCACAGCCTTTCGCAGGACAACTTGGCCCACCAATCACCCTGGTGTGGCCAAAGTGCCAGAAGTACGTGTGGTGGCAGCCTGATGGGCTGCTGGCTGAAATTTTTGTACTTCAGATCTTGTCCATACTGATGGCAGAAAGAGAGAAAACATTAAAAGACCAGTGAACAAGGGCAGCTGGCCTGAACTGTTCTACATTTCAAGTCTCTTGGTCCCAAAGAACAAGAATGTTTTCCCTAAGTGGGAAACTTTCTACCTGCCCTAAACGGAAAGACAGTCCCACATACAACCCTTTCCCCTCTAAAAAAAATCTCCTAGATCCCTTAGGCTTCAGAAGAGCAATGAGTCCCTCCTGTGATGGGAGTCCAACCCTCCAGTGATGTGGAACATCCCTCAGCAGTACCTGGAGAAAGCAGCCAGAGTGAGCACCTCAAGCAGCAGCTCTGAGCCACAGAAGAAGAGTAAGATGCCGTTCATGATGGCTTCCAGGCGGAGCACGTAGGTCTGCAGCAGCAGGTAATAGGAGGCCATCATGGCAGAGGGGAAGGTCAAGGCCACGCTAATACCGAGTGGCATCTTTCGTTGGCAGAGGTTTCCCTTTGTACCTGTCAGACATAGCCCATGGAGTCACCTCCACGTGGTCTGCTTCCCCTGGCCTTGGGAAAGCTGGATGAGATATGACAGACTGGTGAGGCAGACAAAACCGAGCCTGAATAGGGGGGTGCAGATTTAAAAATGGGGTCCCACTGTACTAAAAATGTAAGGGTTTGGGAGAGTGACAAGATTGGGGTTGTTTACTCGAGAGGTCCTGCTTCCAGTCTAGCTCCCCTCAAGGGACGAGGGGATCTTTATTGGGGGAAAATTTTTTTTTTTTGAGTTGGGGTCTCACTGCCGCCCAGGTTGGAGTGCAGTGGCATGCTCACGGCCACCACAGCCTCGACCTGCTGGACTCAGGCGATCCTTCCACCTCAGCCTTCCAAGTACTTGGAACTACAGGCACGCGCGACCACGCCCGGCTTATTTTTTGATTTATTGTAGAGACAAGGTCTCACCAAGTTGCCCAGGCTAGTCTCGAACCCCTGAACTTAGGCAATCCTCTCACCTCGGCCTCCCAAAGTGCTGGGATTACAGGCTTGAGCCACTGTGCCCAGCCGAGAAATTTTAATTATAAAAATAATATATAATCATCAAAAAATGTTCAACTAATACAGAAAATAATTTTAGAGAAAGCAAAATGTGAAAGGCTTCCATGTCCCTACCCCATGAAGACTGTTATTTTTAGAGAATGACATATACTGTTTCAGATTTTTTGGTATGTGTCTACTCACACAGAGAATACTACTCTACATACCATTTTGCAACTTATATTTCCCCCACAGACATTTTTCCACAGACATTTTTCCACATACATAATTACCTTACTTTCTTTTTTAATGGTTATATACAACTCCATTGAATCAGCACTGTAATTTTTTGAGCCATCCAGTATCAATTGGTGTTTAGTTGTTTCTAGTGTTTTGATGATACAAAATTTGTGGTAATAAACATCTTCATAAAGGTATCTTTGCATATCTGTGGAAGTGTTTGTTTTTTTAATATAGTTTTAAAAGTAAAATTGCTGGGGCTAAGAGTATGAATTGTATGTAGTAATAACTATTACCAAAAAGGTTGTGCTACGTTATATTTCCACAAAAGTTTATAAATAGCCTGTTCCCTTTCTAATACTGGGTATTGTAAATCATTAACTTTGCCAGTCTGATGGGTGAAAAATGTTACCTTGTTGTTTCTTTTTTTCTTTTTCTTTGAGTTGGAGTCTCACTCTGTTGCCCAGACTGGAGTGCAGTGGCCGCTCCTGGCCACCGCAGCCTCGACCTGCTGGGCTCCAGCGATCCTTCCGCCTCAGGCTTCCAAGTAGCTGGAACTACAGGCGCGCACTACCACGCCCGGCTAATTTTTTGATTTATTGTAGAGATGAGGTCTTGCCTGCCCATGCGGGTCTTGAACCCGCGGGCTCAGGCAATCCACTCACCTCAGCCTCCCAAAGACGCGGGATTACAGGCTGAGCCACCGAGCCCGGCTGGCTACAAGTTTTAATTGCTATGAAGCTATAATGCAGTACTCTAAGTTATAAATGTGCACGGCAAGATATAAAATTGACTTCTAAAACTGGCTAATCACAGTTTACCTACTTTCACCAACCACATTCTAAAGGAAATGCTTATAAATAAAATATCTGCAGTGGGGAATTCTATTAGCAGCATCAAAAGCAACAGAAGTGACATCTATAAATAATAAAATCTGAAAAATTCCAGACCAGCAAGAGACTAATGAGAATTTTTGCATTTCTCAAACTCAAACACAAATCCAAATTCTCATTCTGTTAAGTATTAATAAGCTCCTATTATGTGTAGGTTAGTGTGTGAAAAGGCCTCGTGGCTAGAGCAATGAAAGACAGAGCGGAGTCCTGCCTACCTGGAGTTCATATTCTAAGAGAAGAGACTGTATTACAAGAATGTAATAGTTTATTTACAACTGTGACACAGGAAAAGTATAGGATGCTAAGGGAAAATAAAACTGATATGATCAAGTTTCAAGATTGGGAAAGCTTGATGAGAAGTGACATTTTACTTAAAACCCTGACTGTACATCCCCTGTGCAACCAAATACATGGCAATACAGGTGTGCAAAGTCCCACTGACCACATACCATCTAATTTCAAAGTACCCCACCCCTCTTCTCTCATGAGTTCCCTGATAATAAACTTACTGAATCTAATCCTATCACATTCAGATTCACTCAGTGCCCAGTTGAAACCTGTCTACTTCAGGGCCTACATAACTGTCTTACAATTTTGCTCCCAATATGCAACCAGGCAGTCTAGGTGACTTCTACATACACTCATCATGAGTACTTACTGGAAAACTTAAGTAATTAAAATAATTGCCTTTCAGTGTTTAAAAAGAGTATAATGGCCAGGCACAGTGGCGCACACCTGTAATCCCAGTACTTTGGGAGGCAGAGGTGAAAGAGAGGATTGCCTAAGTCCAAGGGATCAAGACCAGCCTGGGCAACCTGCCGAGATCTCATCTCTATAAAAAAACAAACAAACAAAAAAAACTAGCTGGGTGTGCTGGCATGCCCCTATGGCTCCAACTACTTGGAAGGCTGAGGCAGAAGGATCACCTGAGACCAGCAGGTTGTGGTTGCAGTGGCTGACTCCAGTTTGGCGACAGAGTGAAACTCCTACTCAAAAAATAAAAATAAAAAATACTCATGCATCAAAACCAAAGAATAAATATTTTCTAAAACATACATTTCTCTTTAAAGGAGATTCGATAAAAAAATAAAGAGCATTATCTCTATTTTTCATTAGGTATTCTAAACGTAAATTCTATGAGTTACTATCATTTAAAACTCTAGCAAAATAAGGCAAGTAAATTAGGGGGACACAAGATGTTTAAACAGAATGCTCTGTGATCATAAGACAGCAAAAATTAATTTTGTGATTTCCCTGGAAACAGCATAAGGGATATTTACTGAATTTTATTTCAGTTTGGACTCGGGAATATTAAATGGTCAGACTTTGAAAGCAATAAGAAAAGCTCAAAATTTTTTCCTTAAAGAAAGTATTTCACTGTCACCCAGGCTAGATGGCAGTGACATGGCTCACCACAGCCTCAACCTCCTGGGTTCAGGCGATCCTTCTGCCTCAGACTACAGAGTAGCTGGAACTACAAGCACACACCACCATGCCTAGCTAAATTTTTTTTTTTTTTTGTAGAGATGCGGTCTATGTTGCCCAGGTTGGTTCTGAACTCCTGGATTCAAGCAATTCTCCTGCTTCAGCCTCCCAAAGTGCTGGGATTACAGATATGAGCCATTGCATCTGGCCTTCAAATTTGTTTTGAAAAAACACATTCTTCCATTATTTTGAGAAAATAAAGTAATACTATCATCCAATTTATCGTAACAACCATATTGCAGAAAAATGACTTACCCTTGTATGATAAAACTCCACTGTGAATCTTATGTGAATTTGAAGATAACATTAGCAATAAATTTCTTTTTATATTACCACCAAATATAAATCTATTCAATTTATTTACCCGATAAACTATAGACTATTTAAAGTGTCATAAAGCAGTAGAAATATCAGTAATTAAAAAAAAAAAATCAATCTAGATTTAGCGACCAAGGAAAGGAAGAGAGAAAAACAGAGTAAGATAAGAGAGTTAGAAACTCTGGTTTATTCAATCTGAGAAACAATAAAAAGAAATCTGGAACATTTTAAAGGAATTATGGTTTCATAAAATTAAATCTGAAAAAATACGAGAACAAATCTGACATCAAAATTTAAAGTTTCTGTATTACAAGCTGAATACATTTACATCAAAGAGAGGGAGAGACAATATCTGTATGATTTACAATAGACAAAAAAAATTATCTAGATTATGTATGGTCATTTATTACAAAAACATTAAGATAAAGAAAATTTGGCAAATGATAATTCAGAGTAAATTCATGGCAAACTGATAAAAGGGAAGTTACTCTTCTATTATTTACTGAGAATGTTGACAAATTTTGCCTTTATAGAAGATCAAACATTAAAACATTATCAATTAATACTTGAAATACATAGACACGTTAGTCCAGCAATTCCATTATTGAACATTGTACTTTAAGAAATACTAGATTAGCCGGGCTCGGTGGCTCAGCTTGTAATCCCACGCTTGGGGAGGCTGAGGTGAGTGGATTCCCTGAGCCCGTGGGTTCGAGACCCACCTGGGCAGGCGAGACCTCATCTCTACAATAAATCAAAAAAAAAAAATAGCCGGGCGTGGTGGCACGCGCCTGTAATTCTAGCTACTTGGAAGGCTGAGGCAGAAGGATCGCCGGAGCCCAGCTGCGGTGGCCGGGAACGGCCACTGCACTCCAGTCTGGGTGACAGAGTGAGACTCCAACTCAAAAAAAAAAAGAAATACTAGATTAGCCAGGTATGGTAGCACACGCCTGCAGTTCTAGCTACTTGGAAGGCTGAGGTGGAAGGATCCCCTGAGCCCAGCTGTGGTGGCCGTGAGCGTGCCACTGCATTCCAGCCTGAGCAACAGAGTGAGACTCCAAATAAAAACAACAACAACAACAACAACAACAAAAAAAACCTAGTTGGACATGGTGGTGCAACCCTATAGTCCCAGCTACCTGGGAGCCTAAGGTAGAAGGATCACCTGATTCCAGGAGGTTGAGGCTAGGGTGGGCCATGATCATGCCAATGCCTGGGTGAGAGTGAGACCATGACTCCAAAAAAAGGAAAAACTAAAACAAATGATGAGTGAAAAACGCAACTTTTAATAGTAGTGGTAGCCCGTAATGTAATGGTATTGTTCTCTGAGCTCCTGAGGTTTTAGGTATGAGAGACCTAAGAAAGCATGAAGAAGCCAGGCACAGCAAAAGGGCCAAGATCCAGAAGAAGGAAACCAGGACACAGAAGTTGGGCAAATAGGAATGCTTTGCCCTGGGGACTTCTGCTGAAACCTGAAGAGGAGACCAAAGCGCGAAACGAGTAGTCTGTACTCCCGAGTTCCTGCGGAGCTAGGAAAAAAAAGACTGAAGATCAGAGCCAGTCAAAGGAAGGGACAACGGAACACACTTGAATGGAACGCATTCAGATCCTTAAAAGCCACCTACTATGACTGAGGATAAATCAATAGTAAGCTGGGGGTCCCAAGAACTGGAAGACCAACTTGCAATCATCTAAATCTCTGAATGTTGGTGAAAGAAGTTTAAGATTGCAGCTGTCCCTAGCACATGCCAAAAGCAAACATTCTCTGTAGAAGAAAATGCTATCTATCCTAAGACTGAATAATATTTCTTTGGTTTTTCTTATCAAAAATAACCTGGTACATGAAATGGCAAGACCACAGGAATGAAAACTGTATGAAACAACACAAGCTATAAACAGAGTCATAGGCACATGTAATGGAGTTAACAGAGAAAAACTTTGAAATTACTCAATGTAATGTGATCGGAGATAATGGATGGCTAAGACTTGAATATTTTGATAAAGAGTTTGAAACCACATAAGCAAAACAACCAGCTGGATGCAGTGGCTCATGTCTGTTAATACTAGCACGTTAGGCGGTCAAAGCGAGGGGACTGCTTGAGGTCGAAGCTTAAGACCAGCCTGGTCAACATAGCAAGATCCTATATTTAAAAGAGGAGAGGGAGGTTAGGAGAGGGGGAAACTGAAATTGTAGAGTTGAATAATAACAAAAATGGGTCAAAAGTAAATATTTAGAATACAGCACAGAAAGATTAAAACATATTGCAAAACAAGTATAAATAAAATGGATGTGGTGAAAGGTCTAATATATGTGCAACGAGAATCACTGAAGGAGAAGGAAAAGCAAGTGAGAGGGAAAAAAAGCAAGCTTTGAGGAGAAACTGACTGGGAATTTTCCCAAATGGTGTAAATCCTTAAGCTACAGATTCAGGAAGCACTACAAGCCCAATGCACGAAAAACATAACCACCACATCTTATCACATCATAGTAAAACTGCTAAAAGTTAAACCAAAGACAAAGAAAATACTAAAAGGAAAATGTTAACAATCTAGAATTCTATGTGTACCAATCAAAATTATCTTCCAGAAATCAAGGTGATTTAATAAAGACATTTTCTTTTTTTTTGAGAGAGCAGGATTTATTAAGAGGACAGAAAAGCGCCCACAGTGGGAGGGGACATGAGGGGGCTGCCCAATAAAGACATTTTCAAATGACAATACTGAATTTAATCACTGAAAGGAAATATTAAAGGACACTCTATATCAGCCTTGACTACATGAAGAATGTAAGTTTTACTTACAAAAGAAAAACTAATATAAGGGGTATCATTATTCATATGTTCTAACAAAAAGAGAACATTTAGAAGGAATATTGGCAGAGGAATGTTAAAGTAGAAAAGCATGCCCCAGAATCAGATTGTAACATTCAACTTTTTGGCTATGGGCTGTTTTGCCACAGAACTTGTCATGGTGGGTGGAGGACAAGCAGTCATGAATTTTTAAAAGGCACTAGGTTGGGGGGAAATGTCCAGGTTTACCACTCATTGCCATTCCATCAACTGCCTTTAAAGCAACACTGACAAAGTTCTTCAACAGAACATTGCACAAAATCAGACCTAAAACCTAAGCATTAGTCAATTCTTCATGATTCCATATTTTCTGTTTAAAATTTTAGTTTTCCGCCAGGTGCGGTGGCTCATGCCTGTAATCCCAGCACTTTGAGAGGCAGAGGTGAGAAGACTGCCTGAGACCGGGGGTTCAAGACGAGCCTGGGCAGTTTGGCAAGACCTCATCTCTACAATAAATAAAGAAATTAGATGGGTGCGGTGGCACAACACCTGTGGTTCCAGCTACCTGCAAGGCTGAGGCAGAAGGATCAACTAAGTCCAACAGGTTGAGACTGTGGTGGTCATGAGTGTGCCACTGCACTCCAGCCTGGGCAACAGAGTGAGACTCTTACTCAAAACAAATAAATTAAATAAACAAACAAGCAAATAAAATAAAATTTTAAATTTTACTTTTATTAAGGGGGAACAGGAGATACGTGAATGTTTAGTACGATCACTGATTTTATCATATGCTTTTAAAATATTAAAAAATGTTGATTCCCCCCCCCCCAGTTTCAAGTTTTCACGGTTTATCTACATTAGCCTGAGCTAACTCAACCACTAAGAACATGCCTTTCGTCATTCTTACATGGAACAGTAATAATGCATTAAGAACATTGAAAGATGAAGCAAACATATGGTGTATAACAAATTGATATTGTACAGAAAAATTACAAATGCTTTTCCTGAGAGAAGTCTAAAACAGGTACCTGAGCGAGCTCTTTCTGTTCATTCACCAATCTGCCGCAGCTAGCGATCATCTGGTCCAGAGCATACAATCGATCTTCAAGCCCTTTAATGGCTTTCATATTCTGATTATCAAGTTTGGCAATAGTTTGACGGCATTCTGCTATAAATGGTCTAATAATCCTTGGATCAAGCTAAAAGACAAGGAAACAAGTCCATATGAAATTTTCAGAAACAGTTTAAAATATTTCACACTGTTTTGTTACACAGTTTCAAAGAAAGTAGAAGTGATAAGAGAAAAAAACAGAAAAGCAAAAGCAGAGGAAATCTAAGTAATACTTCCACAAAGCAGTCAATAATACGATAAATATGCTAACAACACTGAATACACTAGAAATATAAAATATAATTAGGAATTGTTTCAGGAATCGCACATTTCAATGTCACAATTTAATCAATTCTCAATATCCCTCAGAAAATGGAATATTCAAGGTCTTATAAAGTACATCATAATGTCATTCTCTTATCAATTCAAAATCTCTTTAAAATTTAACAGTTTTCTCAGGCAAACGTACCCACCTTCTGGAGACAGAAGATAAAACTCTTTATTCTCAGTCTCTATCCCCTCCAGGAATCTGCTTGATCACCTATGCTTTCTTACTCTTCCATCTCTCCTGTTCCCTGGCTTTAATTATGAAAATGTGCTGGGATTCGCGGACACTAAACACTTTTTCAACACTGTTCCCTGAAAGAGTATTTTATATTGGTTGCCCTTTTGTCAGCATGTCCCATAAAGACTGCTCAGCCAAAGATTACCAATGACCTTGCTTCACTCGAGGCTTTTGACTGTTCAGCATAGCAGGCAACCTTGTCAGAACCTACAGGCTTTAGAACACCACCTCCGCTAGTTCCTTCACAACATCCTTCTCTGGCTTCGTACCTCTAATTTTTAAATACAGATGATCCAGAAGGACTTTGTCCTTAGCTCATTTTTACTACTCACTATAGGACTTCAGCATTAATATAACTTCTATGGAAATGCTTTCAAACCTTCCTCAATCCCTTATCCATCTCACAAATTCTCAACCTGTTTCTGACTGCTTGCTAATATCTACAAGTAGGTATCGACCATGATATTGTCCATTACTGACTTACGATTGTACCCAATAAAACACCTAAACAGCTTCCTTCTGCCAAAAACAACATCCAATAAACATACAATATCTAAAGCCTTCAGTGACTTCATACCAGAGAAAATATTTCCAGGCCTCTCACCTTTACAAGCTGAACTGCCTATCACTTCAAGACAAACTGTTGTTTCTCTCTATCTCTGATCTTTGTTCACACTGCTTGTGCTGTTTAAGGATATCTCTGTCCTATTTAAAGATCTCACTCAAAGCTGGGTGCAGTGGTTCATGCCTGTAATCCCAGCACTTCACGAGGCTGAGACAGGATTGCTTGAGGTCAAGAGTTCCAGGTCAGTAGGGTAACACAGTGAATCTCTGTCTCTAAAAAAATTGTAAAGAGGAATAGCTGGGTGTGGTAGTGTGTACCTGTAGTCCCAATTACTTAGGATGCTGATGAGGAAGGATCACTTGAGCCCAGGAGGTCTAGGCTACAGTGAGCCAAGATCCTGCCACTGCACTCCAGCGTGGCCGACAGAACAGACGCTGTCTCCAACAAAAAATACAATAAAGTTCCTAATCAAATACCACCTTCTTCATGATACTTTCTCTAATCTCTAAAGCAAACTAACTGTGATTTATTTAACGTATAATGTCTTATACAGAGAGCATACAAAAGGAATTAAAACTGAAATATTCTATTGTTTTTATCAGGAATCCAGGATAGACCACAAGAGACTGCATTTTTTACCACCATCAAAAAGCAAGAGAACTGTTACTTAAAAATAGGCTGCACTTATTTTGCAGTATTGTTGGAAGTAAAATTTGTGCATACTGTGAACATTTTCTTACTTTTCTCAACTTTGTGATAACTAAGTCCTATATGCACACATTTCTATTCCAGAGTACTATACAAATGTAAGTTTGGTTATAAATTATTAGGTTAAGAAAAAGACTAAAAAAGATAACTAAAATTGATTCAAATTTTCAAGCTGGGTAAAAGTACCACTATATATAAACTTAGTATAGCAATGATTTAAAGAAGATAAACTGAAAACTAAAGCTCCTAGAAATAGTTCTATATTTCACAATTCACTGAACATATACTATAACAGCACTGACAAATGTGGAAGAGTATTTTATGATTCGCTGAATACAATTTATATAAACTAACTTTATAAAATCTTACTGTACTTAATATTTTATCCCACTTGTCCACAGAAAATTTGAATTTGTAAATAAAATAATAAAAGGGATGTTTTAGATGATATATTTAAACCATAAAATCACATTAATAATTATTTAGCCAATTTTTAACAATTAACACTTAGTACTACACTAATTTTTACTCTCAGACTTTCTTTCACATCCAGTGTTGCCTGAGAGAAAAATTATAAAAGTTTCTTACACTCTTCATTCTTAAACATCCCACCTGAAAACCTACCCCCACTGCACAGAGCAAGCAATAGTACTCCTTAACTTGTGATCACAAGTGGTCTGAGAGAAATACTAAGGTTCAATAAATTATGCTAGCATTAATCTGGAAAGCTTAGAAATGAGCTAAGTGTACACACTTCCAATCATTAATTTTCATAAACACGAATCACATTTGTCTTTTGTAGTATAATCTGATACAGAACACCCAAGAGTCATTCTAACAAGGACACACAGAAATCTAAGAAAATACGTGAGTCTATAAAAAATGCAGCAATGATTCCAAGATTCTCCTGAAAGATTAAGATTGGGAGAAGAACTAAATAATTGATAAAACTAGTATCTCACAATCAAACAATTATTAAACAGGAGATTCAAATTGTTAACTGGTTTATTAAGAATGACAGAAGCAGGCCAGGCTCGGTGGCTCAGCCTGTAATTCCAGTACATTGGGAGACCGAGGTGAATGGATTGCCTGAGCCCACAGGTTTGAGACCAGTCCAGGCAACTTGGTAAGACCTCATCTCTACAATAAATAAAAAACTAGCCAGGCGTGGTAGTGCGTGCCTATAGTTCAGGCTACTTGGAAGGCTGAGAAGGAAGGATCGCTGGAGCCCAGCAGGTCAACGCTGGGGTGGCTGTGAGCGTGCCACTGCACTCCAACCTGGGTGACAGAGTGAGACTCCAACTCAAAAACAACAACAACAACAACAACAAAAGACACGACAGAAGTAGTAAATGAAAGGCAATGCCTAGATCTAAGTCCGTGATTACAAATCCCAAGTTCTAAAAAAAACCTATGTCTCATTGACCTTCCATGTGACCCAGCAATCCCACTACTGAAAATATATCAGAGGAACATTAATCATTCTACAAAAAAGATACCTGCACACACGTATTTATTGCAGCACTCTTCACAACAGCAAAAACACGGAACCAACTGTGCTGCCCATCGAAACTGGACTGTGGTACATATGCACAATGGAATATTACACAGTCATAAAGAAGGACAAACATATGGACTTCACAGCAACTTGGATGGATTCAGAGTCTATAATACTCAGTGATCTAACACAGAAACAAAGAATAGAGAACCACATGTTCTCACCCATAAGAGGACCTGTAAGAAAAGGATTGGCAGTAGCAGGATATTGCTGGGGGTGGGGGTGGGGGGCACAGGAGAAGAAGGCACACAACATCAATAAGAGTACCTGATATCAAACCAGGCAAAGCAGGTACCAAAGGGACCCAAACTTTACCTGTATGATGATCACTTGCATACCTAATCCTAGACTGTACCCCACATCTTTAAAATAAAAAAATTAAAAAGCAAAACAAAACAAATGTCTCAACTAATTTCCTAAGAAAGATATTTTAATTTGGTAGTTGAAAATGCATGTTAAGAATACTGTTAAAATTGAGAGTAGTCTACAAAAATGATGGCTTTAGACAAAATTTTATTTTACAGAAAAATATCAAATCTTGACACTTTTTATTACCTCATTGGCAAACACACTATCAGATGTCAATCTGGTTAGTTGTTTTGGACAACTATTTAATAAACATGAGAGAAAAAGGAAGTATCTCCAATCAGAGAGAAATCTACACTCAGTTCAATCTTTAGAAATGTGGTAGCATCAGCATACTGCTAAACAGACAGAAATTGGAACCATTTTCCCTGAAAACTGGAACAAGACAA
>CAUYQG010174275.1:0-20650 GCA_963574415.1 Tarsius wallacei
GCGAGACCTCATCTCTACAATAAATCAAAAAATTAGCCGGGCGTGGTAACTCACGCCTGTAGTTCCAGCTACTTGAAAGGCTGAGGCGGAAGGATCGCCAGAGCCCAGCAGGTCAAGGCTGCGGTGGCCAGGAGCGGCCACTGCACTCTAGCCTGGGCAACAGAGTGAGACTCCAACTCAAAAAAAAAAAAAAAAAAAAAGGATAATAATTATTCTGGCAATTTGTGTTGACAAATATTTTGTTCAATTTAAAGGGCGAATTTATTTTGTAACATGCAATCCAAATAAGCCTACCGGAATATGCGTATTTATGCGCTAGCTAATTCAAAGACAGGGTATCTTTGTTCAATACTTCCCTTCTATGGCAGTATAACAACCAAAAACATCATTTGATCTATCTTCCAGTAAGCACCAGAATTTCATTACATTTATATAAAAAGTTGTTCTAATAAGTTCCCAATGTTGCAGGACACCACATTTAGTGTTGTCCTAGCAGAAGAGCTTCTAAAGATGAAATGTCATCTTATTAGTACAATCAAATCAACCAAAAGGGAATTCGAGCACAAATCAAAAAGCGAAAGGTTTTTTTTGTTTTGAGTTGGAGTCTTACTCTGTCACCCAGACTGGAGTACAGTGGCACACTCCCAGTCACTGCAGCCTCTACCTGCTGGGCTCCAGCGATCTTTCTGCCTCAGCCTTCCAAGTAGCCGGAACGACAGGCGTGTGCTACCACATCTGGCTAATTTTTTATTTATTGTAGAGACGAAGTCTCGCCAAGTTGCCCAGATGGGTCTCGAACCCGCAGTCTCAGGCAATCCACTTGCCTCGGCCTCCCAAAGTGCTGGGAATCACAGGCTAAGCCACCGAGCCCAGCCAAGTCAAAGTTTTTAATGAATAAAATAGTAGCATGTAGAAAAAATAATCTTTTGCTTCTTGCATGGAAAGACAAAAGTATAGTAACAATTCTCAGCACTTGGACTCATGCAGCAATGAAATCTACTACAAGGACATTATGTGGTGGAAAGGTTATATCAAACAGCCTGAAATGATTCTAAACTACATTGCAAATATGAACGGTGTGGCTCAAGCGGATCAATACGCTTCTACATATTGTTTTTTGGGAAAATCTTCAAAATGGTGGAGGAAATTATTCTTCCAGGGACTTGAAAAATGCATTAGCTCCTATATACCGTACCAATCATCAAAAAAGAAAAAGAAAAATCTGAAATTTTTCAAGCTTCTGATCGATCAGTTGAGAAGTGGTTTTCAGAGATCACAAGTGCATCTTTCCACCTCTTCTTCTAACAACAGTCTGCACAGTAAATTACATATTATTAATGTAAGAAGAAGAAAACGAGACTGCATTGTCTACTCAAATAGAAAAACACCACGTGGAAGACATCAAACAAATTACTATTGTACAACATGTATCAATGAATCTGCAAGGCATGTCAGTGACTGCTTCACACAGTACCACACATTAGAAAAATATAAGACATAAAATTGATTTTCTTGTCATAAATAAGTTCTTTAACGTGCAAAATTCCACTTAAAGCCAAATATCATTACAATAAAATAACTGGTTCCAATGCTCTACTATTTAATATGAGGTGATTTGTTTTTCACTATTTCAAAAAGTGCACTTGAGTTGATGGTAGGTGATCTGCAACATGTCTCTGAGTAAAAAGGGTTAATACCAATTACTTATACATTCTCTATAGTAAAAGTGGATATAGTAAAAAAATAATAAAAACCAGACCTACATCATCCAACATACACATTTATAAAGTGTTTGTAACTCCTAATTTGGAACCACACCCCAGCACTCATGGTTCTGCCCACCAAAGAGAAATGAGCAGTCCTAGGCCCCCACGCCCTTTTCTCCCAGGCCTGTACCCAGCTCTCTGGGGCACAACAGAGCTGGAGTGCAGGGGTGTGGAAGAGACTCCGTCCTGACTTAAGAGTTCCTTGGCAGATTCATCTCACAGTATCGCCAAACACAGAACACACAACACTTTTATGTGCACAGACTAGAACACAAGATCTGGAAACAATGTATAATGCAGAGAGCTCCTTAAGCTTAGAGGTGGGAGACAATTCCATGAGCTTCTATTAAGGTGAGTGGATTGCCTGAGCCCGCAGGTTCGAGACCCGCCTGGGCAACTTGGCGAGACCTCATCTCTACAATAAATCAAAAACTAGCCGGGTGTGGTAGCGCGCGCCTGTAGCTCCAACTACTTGGAAGGCTGAGGCGGAAGGATCGCCGGAGCCCAGCAGGTCGAGGCTGCGGTGGCCGGGAGCGGCCACTGCACTCCAGTCTGGGCGACTGAGTGTGATACTCCAACTCAAAAAAAAAAAAAAAAAAAAAAAAAGGAGAGTAATCCCAGCACACTGGGAGGCAAGAGAACTGCCTGAGCCCAGGGGTTCGAGACCAACCTGGGCAATTAAGACCTCATCCCCACAATATATCAAAAAATTAGCCAGGTGTGGTGGCACACAACTGTAGTCCCAGCTACTTGGAAGGCTGAGGCAGAAGGATTGCCTGAGCCCAACAGGTTGAGGCTGCGGTGGTCGTGAGCATGCCACTGCACTCCTGCCTGGGCAACAGAGTGAGACTCTGACAAAAAAGAAAGAAAGAAAGAAAAGAAAGGAAGGAAGGAGAGGAAGAAGTTCTCCTGTGGTCTTACCTTGATCTTATCTGCTATAAGAGGGAATTAGTTTAGCTCACTAAATTTATCTCAGAAAGAGACGTCATAGGAAGAATAAGAGCATCATCCATAAAGCATTCTCCAATATTTTTGTAATTAAAATGCTAAACACAGAAAAGGTAAAAAACAAGGACAATGTACATGTGTCAAGCCTTCACTAGATTCACATTTTGTCTCAATTCTGTCTACACATTGCTGGAGCATCTGAAAGTAAGTGGCGGCCGGGCTCGGTGGCTCAGCCTGTAATACTGCGCTTTGGGAGGCAGAAGTGAGTGAATTGCCTTGAGCCCGCAGGTTCGAGACCCGCCTGCGTAACTTGCCAAGACCTCATCTTTACAAAAAATCAAAAAAAATTAGCCGGGCATGGTAGCACGTGCCTGTAGTTCCAGCTACTTGGAAGGCTGAGGCAGAAGGATTGCCAGAGCCCAGCAGGTTGAGGCTGTGGTGGCCGGGAGGGTGCCACTGCACTCCAGTCTGGGCAACAGAGTGAGACTCCAATTCAAAAAAAAAAAAAAAGCAAGTAAGTGACTGTCAACAAACACTTTGACACTCAATGCCTCAGCAAATACTTAAGAAAAAAACGATTACCAGGCTGGACGCAATGGCTCAGGCCTATAATCCCAGCACTTTGGGAGGCAGAGGCGAGAGGATTGCCTGAGCTCAGGGGTTCAAGATTGGCCTGAGCAACATGGTGAGACCTCGTCTCTACAGTAAATCAAAAAATTAGCTGGGCATGGTAGCACACACCTGCAGTTCCAGCTACTTGGAAGGCTGAGGTGGAAGGATCACCTGAGCCCAGCAGGCCGAGGCTGCAGTGGCCGTAAGCAGCATGCCACTGCATTCCAGCCTGGGCAAGAGTGCCACTCCTACACACACACACACACAAAAAGACTGGCCAGGCTCGGTGGCTCAGCCTGTAATCCAGCGCTTTGGGAGGCTGAGGTGAGTGGATTGCCTGAGCCCACGGGTTCGAGACCCACCTGGGCAACTTGGCGAGACCTCATCTCTACAATAAATCAAAAATTAGCCGGGCATGGTAGCGCACACCTGGTAGTTCTAGCTACATGGAAGGCTGAGGCGGAAGGATCGCCGGAACCCAGCGGGTAGAGGCTGCGGTGGCTGGGAGTGGCCACTGCACTCAGTCTGGGTAACAGAGTGAGACTCCAACTCAAAAAAAAAAAAAAAGATTGCCTAAAAACACACACACACACACACAAAATCATTACCACACTGGAGCAAATTTACAAAAACTTACTAATACCATTTGATATACAGTTCCTATTTAGATGTTGAAGTGTTCCCAAACTTTTTTTTGCGTCAAGAGTCTCACTCGGCACCCAGGCTGGAGGGCAGTGGAAGGCTCATGGCACCACAGCCTCGACCTGCTGGACTCAGGTGATCCTTCCTTCAAAGTAGCTGGAACTATAGGCATGCGCCATCACACCCAGCTAATTTTTGTTGATTTATTGTAGAAATGAGGTCTCACCAAGCTGCCCAGGCTAGTCTCGAGCCCGTGGGCTCAGGAAATCCTCTCACCTCGGCCTCCCGAAGTGCTGGGATTACAGGCGTGAACCACAGTGTCTGGCCTAAAACATTTTTTAAAAGCCATATTCCCTCCATCTAAACCAGGATCCAATCAAGGTTTCCTTATTGCTTATGATCACTTACATCAGGTTAAATAAACACTGATAAGAATATTTCATAGATGCTGTGAACCAGGATTAGTGACGCTGAGCTTAATCGCTTGGCACCGCTGGCACATTCTAGAACACGGAAGAAACTGGAAAATGTTATAAGTGAAAGAAGCCAAACGCAAAAGATAAACACTGTATGACTCCACTTACATGAAATAACTAGAATAGTAAATTTCACAGGAACAGGAAGTGAACAGTGTGCCTGGGGCTATGGGAAGGGGAAAGTGGGGAGTTATTGTTTAATGGATTTAGAGTTACACATTTCACAATTTAAAAAACACAGTTGGCCCTCCATATCTATGGGTCTCAGATATATGAATTCAAACGACTATAGATAAAAAATATTCAAGGAAAAAAAATGGATGACATACAGACTTTCTGTCATTCCATAAACAATATAGTATAATAACTATTTACATTGTATTAGGTATTATAAGTAACTTAGGGAAGATTTAAAGTCTATGAAAGGATGTACATAGGTTATATGCAACTGTGACAACTTTTTATATAAGGGGCCTGAGCATCCAAAAGATTTTCGTATCCAAGGGGGAGTCCCCTGCCGAGGGACAACTGTATATTACCAAAAAGAAGAAAAAAGTATATGAATCAATGTCGAAACTCCCAACTCAACAAAGAAAGAGTGCCTAGAGGGGGCTCTAGCTAAAAATTTACAAATAAAAGGCAAAATCAACACAATGGTACAAGGACTCTTTAACATGATCCCAGAAGACATGTCTAAGTAGTCTAGTACCTGAGGTGAGGACCACCTGTTTCTCTTTTTCTTTTCTGAGTCAGGGTCTCACTCTGTCGCCCAGGACTGGAGTACAATGGCACAAGCACGGCTCACTGCAGCCTTGACTTCAGGGGCTCAGATGATCCTTTTGTCTCAGTCCCCCAAGTCGCTGGGACTACAGGGGCATGCCACCACACCCAGCTAATTTATTGAGTTTTAGTAGAGATGAGGTCTAGCTATGTTGTCCAGGCTGGTCTCGAACTCCAGGGCTCAGGCCAATCCTCCCACCTCAGTCTCCCAAAGTGCTGGAATTACAGGAATGAATCACTGTGCCTGGCCTACCATTTCTTAACTAGCTTATTTCTAGTACATAGGAAGATGCATCTGCATTGAGAGGATATGCCTGTTAAAAAGTGCTTAGCTAGCCGGGCTCGGTGGCTCAGCCTGTAATCCCGTGCCTTTGGGAGGCTGAGGTGAGTGGATTGCCTGAGCCCACAGGTTCGAGACCTGCCTGGGCAAGCGAGACCTCATCTCTACAATAAATCAAAAAATTAGCCGGACGTGGTAGCACGCACCTGTAGTTCCAGCTACTTGGAAGGCTGAGGCGGAAGGATCACCGGAGCCCAGCACGTCGAGGCTGTGGTGGCCGGGAGCGGCCACTGCACTCCAGTCTGGGCGACAGAGTGAGACTCCAACTCAAAAAAAAAAAAAAAGTGCTTAGCTATGAGCCAGAATCAGATGATTAAAACCTTCCTGATAATTAGGATGTGGAATGATGATGTCCAGACCATTCCCGCTTTTCCTCAACACACTCGTAGCCTGACCCTGCTGCATGCCAGAGCAGCAAGATGATGGAGCAACATGGCTGGTCATCTCTCCCCGCCCCTCCAATACATTTACTTGCTTTCCTTCTTCAAGTTTTCTCCCCCATCCCCAACCCCCAACCCCCACCCCCCACTTATTCTTTTAAAGAGATGAGGTCTCACTATAGTGCAGGCTGGTCTCAAGTAATCCTCCCACTTCAGCCTCCAAAAATGCTGGTATTATAGGCATGAGCCACCGCGCCTAGCCATTCTTCAAGTTTTCAGAGCATTGGGAATTGCACACCTTTGGATATGATTAATTGTACTTCCTGGGAAAACAGGTCACAGTAAAACAGTTTTGGAAATATTAAATATGACAAACTTAATTCCGGCTACTTGGAAGGCTGAGGCGGAAGGATCGCCGGAGCCCAGCAGGTCGAGGCTGCAGTGGCCGGGAGCGGCCACTGCACTCCAGTCCGGGTGACGGAGTGAGACTCCAACTCAAAAATAAATAAATAAATAAATAAATATGACAAACTTAAATGTTAAAAATTAGATCTGATATTTGTTTCTTGGTATGTACTCTTTCTATTCCAACTTATTATGGCTTCGAAAGAAACCCCACCTCATCAACAAGGGTACCTGCATAACAAACATTTGTGTACCTAACTCTGAATTGTACCCCACATCTTTAAAAAAAAAGAAACCCAAAACATCAAAAACAAGAAAAATGCAAAATGACTTCATGAGAGGAGTGTTTAATAAACTGACTTTGCATTTACCACTTTCAGGAACAGCTCCTAAGTCAAGTCTCTGTCAGGACACCGAGGACCAGGATACAGCAACAGCGGCTCAGTGCACCTGCACTTGGACTACAGGACACAGTTGCACACACAGGCCCCCAGGGCCAGCCAGTACAGACCAGAGAAACACTCCCTGTGGTTTCCATGGAAAAATTGGACCCTTCCAATTTTTATAGCCAGGGTCCCAGAAACAGGGGATTATCACCCTAACTGCCTGCAACACTGAAAAAGGACAAAAACTCGAAGTAAAGCCAAACTGGAGTTGATTTTCATTTTAAAACCCCTCAAATCTACTAAGACATCCTACTCCAAGCATAGGAGGGAAGGACTCTTCACTTGTCAACTAACTAGGTGTCTCCAACTCACTTCAACACTCCCCACAAGCCCACCTGAGCGAGCCACAAGATTCTGAGACAATGGCTCTCAGGACTGATGCCCTGCTCACACAAGCAACCCAGTATCACACAGATGTGACCCTGCATAGCCACAAATGGGCACCAGGCGTCCTCCCGCCCTCCAGGGCGGCTGCATAGCTGCCCCTGCGCCTGGCACACCTGACAGGTTCTTTCCGTGACATTCCTCATTAGCACTTCCCACAAACAACTTGAGGCTTAATGAAAACTCTTTATTCCCATAACTCTAACATCAAACAACCAGATCTCAACAGAACGAAACCTGGATTAGCCCAGTTTCTCAAGGCTGAGGTAATCCAGAACATCTCCATGCCTGAACTGAGTTGCCCTCACTTGTCCCCGGCTGATCCCCTGTGTGGGAGTAAAGGACCCCAAACCTTTGATAACCATGTGAACAGTAGGTCCTCCAGCTCCCAAGGGCACAATCCAGTCAGTGGCAAGTCATGACCCCTCTGACAACCCAGTCCCTGGAGAATCAGAATCCTGAAGTTTCAGGTGACAGATAACTGACCTCAGGATAGCACAGCATCACCAGAACAACATTGGTTTTAAGGCAAGCTTGTCTCCTGCACAAAATACACCTAACTTAATGTAAAAAAAATTCCTCAGTTGGGTGCAGTAGCTTAAGCCTATAATCCCAGCACTTTGGGAAGCCAAGGCGAGAGGATAGCCTGAGCCCGTGAGTTCGAGATAGCCTGGGCAACATGGTGAGACCTCATCTCTACAATAAATAAAAAAATTAGCCAGGCATAGTAGCAAGCACCGGTGGTTCTGACTACTTGGAGGGCTGAGGCAGAAGGATCGCCGGAGCCCAGCAGGTCGACGCTGAGGTGGCCATGAGCGTGCCACAGCCCTCCAGTCCAGTCTAGGCAACAGATTAAAACTTTGACTAAAAAAAAAAAAAAATTCCTCACTACTCAGAAAGGACTTTTTGTAAAATCAAGGGCTAGTTAAAGCAGCCTGAAAAACCACTTCCCAAAATTAATCAGCACCTGATGTTTTCTTTTGCATAAATTCAGTCCATAAACTCTATGTAAGTTTCACCTTTTAAATTACCTCTTACAGCAAAGGCAGGTACAGATATACTAATACTCCAGAAAAATGACAGAGGAAAACAGAACAGAGTGAAAAGGGATGAGTGATAGACTCCAGCAGGAGGCCAAGAAGGGCAAGCACATTGGGAGGCCCATGGCCTCACCCTGGTGGCACTCCCAGTGCTGACTGAGCATATACTCACCTGCGAATGTCCTTATGAAAGGAGGTGCCATGACACAAGGAGGAGGGACAGAACACAAACAACAGACGCTAATGATAAAGCATTAACATGAATTCGTGGCATCTGGAGTGAACGTGAGTATACATTCTACAGAGTAATTACATTATTGAATCAGATCTTAACATTTGAGAGTCAGGCACAGTGGCTCAGGCCTGTAATCCTAGCACACTGGGAGGCAGAGGCGAGAGGACTGTCTGAGCCCAGGGGTTCAAGACCAGCCTGGGCAACTTGGCAAGACCTCATCTCTACAGTAAATCAAAAAATTAGCCAGGCATGGTGGCACATGCCTGTAGTTCCAGCTACTTGGAAGGCTGAAGCAGAAGGAACACCTGAGCCCAGCAGGTCGAGGCTGCGGTGGCCATGAGCATGCCACTGTACTCCAGCCTGGTAACAAACTGTACTCCAACTCAAAAAAAAAAAAAAAATTGGCCAGGCGCAGTGGCTCAAGTCTGTAATCCCAGCGTTTTGGGAGGCCGAGGTGAGAGGACTGCCTAAGCCCAGGGGTTCAAGACCAGCCTGGGCAACTTGACGAGACGTCATCTCTACAATAAATCAAAAAAAATTAGCTGGGCTTGGTGGCTCATGCCTGTAGTTCCAGTTACCTGGAAGGCTGAGGCAGAAGGTCGAGGCTGCGGTGGCCATGAGTGTTCACTGCACTCCAGCCTGGGCAACAGAGTGAGACTCCAACTCAAAAAAAAAAAAATTAAGAGATAGGCCCATATGGGAATGAAACCTAAAACCATGTCTCACCTACGGCCACAGCAATCTCCATCACCTGCGCCTACCCATGGCACACTGGACAAGCGGGCAAGGAAACAGGGCAGGAGCCGGGAGGGCCACAGGCAGGGGAAGGGCCTGTCCCCCCTAGGACGCACCAAGCAATCCCAGCAGACTCTATTTGTTGGTGCTAACATTAGACAGCATCAACTATGCATGATGAGGGTCTGCTTCTCCAAATTACATGCTAGGTCTCCAAGTGAAATGTGAATTTACTTAATGTTTTATTAAAAAATCGTGTGGCTGGCCATGGTGGCTCGAGCCTATAATCCCAGCACTTTGGGAGGTCAAGGCGAAAGGATTACCTGAGCCCGCAGGTTCAAGACCAGCCTGGGCAACATGGTGAGACCTCGTCTCTACAATAAATCACAAAAAAAACTAGCCAGGCATGGTGGCATGCGTCTGTAGTTTCAGCTACTTGGAAGTCTGAGGCGAAAGGATTGCCTAAGCCCAGCAGGTCAAGACTGCAGTGGTTGTGAGCAAGCCACTGCACTCCAACCTGGGCAACAAGAGTGAGACTCCAACTCAAAAAAGAGATGGGAGCAAAGACTGTCTTCTTTTACCTTAAATCCTCCCGGGCTGATTCCAGTCCCAGCTAGGAACACTTTGAAACCAAACAGTCCGATTCGCCCATTGATCTTATATTATTTTTATTTGACACAATTAACTGAAAGCACAGCCCTAAAAAGCATCCCTGGACAAGAAACGATCAAAAGCCAGTCTCAGGCCAGGTAAGCAGAGGCAGGCATATGAGCCTGCCACCTTTGCTCCCACTGGCACATGCATCCCTGCACTCCTGAGACCAAGAGTGAAGGTCACCCAGGCCCTCACGTATGGAGACAGCAAATCCAGTGCAGCCTAATAAGCAAGAAGGGGGTTGTGATTGGATTAGCACGTGGCGGGCTCAAAGCTGTGAAACAAATGCTCTCCCTCAAGATAAACAACCTGTGAAAAAGCAAAATGTTCTCACGTGATGGGGAGGTAAAAAAGGAACTCAGAACTGTGGAAGTTTCTGTAAACACAAATTAAGAAGCTAGTGCACCCCATGCTCGTCCTGCCCTCCTCCTGAGGCAGGTTCCCGCAAGAGCACCTCAGCCCGTTCACCCCACAGGGAATGTACTGGCCAGAACATCTACTCCTGCTCTCCATTTATTTCTGCACCTGCAATTAGGCTAAATGCAGTTTAGGGCCCTGATGGACACACCACAGTGGAAGACAGCCACCCAGCTGTAGGCTACCTAAGCCAGAGGCCCCAACACTGCGAGCGTCCCTCTTGTCCCCGCACAGGCCACAGAGCACATATTCGGGACAGAAACAGCACAGGACTGCTCCCGTCAGTTAGTAAGCTTAGCACAGGCTGAACACGTCAGATGATTCCTCTATGAAATATTAAGTATTTCCTGCTAACTCAGACCATGAGCTTTTTTTTGAAATCGTAACTTTAAGATTGATCTTTTTCAATCAAATATTAATTATGGGCCGGGCTCAGTGGCTCAGCCTGTAATTCCAGCACTTTGGGAGGCCGAGGTGAGTGGATTGCCTGAGCCTGCGAGTTCGAGACCCGCCTGGGCAATTTGGCGAGACCTCATCTCTACAATAAATCAAAAATTAGCCAGGTGTGGTAGCGCGCCTATAGTTCCCACTACTTGGAAGGCTGAGGCGGAAGGATTGCCAGAGCCCAGCAAGTCGAGGCTGCGGTGGCCAGGAGCGGCCACTGCACTCCAGTCTGAGTGACAGAGTGAGACTCCAACTCAAAAAAAAAAAAAAAAATTAATTATGTACCTACTGACATCTACGTAAACTACAGGAGATACAAAAGCCCACAACAAGCCTAACAACGTATCTGGGCTAACAAGATCTCTGTTTTGCCATCTGTGCTGCCTCTACCAGCAGGCCTCAAGCCCCATAATCACTAACACCCCAATCTGGGCCCAAAACTACCGCCTCAGCTACACTTTCTCCTGTTTTGATTAAAAACTCCCTGAGGGCAAATACCAGACTCTCTTGAACATGAGTGGTTCCAGCACTGCAGAGACACATCTGACATCCACAGGAGAGAGGACAGAGTGGGGCACACAGGAGGACAAAGTCAACAGCAGCCAGGCTCTGCGTCACTGCCTGGTCCTGCTTTCTTTTCCATCTCCTCTGCCCCGTCTTTTTTTTTAAGATGTTATCTCACTCTGTCGCTCAGGCTGGAGTGCAATGGCACACTCACGGTCACCCCAGCGTCAATCTGCTGGGTTCTGGCGATCCTTCCGCCTCAGCCTTCCAAGTAGCCAGAACTAAGGTGCACACTACCATGCCCAGCTAATTTTTTATTTATTGTAGAGATGAGGTCTTGCCAAGTTGCCCGGGCTGGTCTCAAACCCTCGGGCTCAGGCAATCTACTTGGCTCTGCCTCCCAAAGTTTTGGGTTTACAGGTTGTGCCATTGAGCCCAGCCCTTTTTTTTTTTTTTTTTTTTTTTTTTTTGAGTCAGAACCTCACTCTGTTGTTTGGGCAGGAGTGCAGTGGCGCCATCACAGCCACCGCAGCCTCTTGGGCTCAGGCAACCCGTCCTTCCACTAAAGTGTCCTAACTTGTGTCCTACACTCCCTCCACTGAGTCAATTCACCTTCTTTTAAGTCCAAGTTTTTTATAAATACCTGTTGACAAGTACCACCACGTCTTCACAGCTTGCCCACACAGCCCACTTCAAAAAGGCTTTGTCACTCCCACCCAATACAACCAGATTTCAATCCTTGCTGTGCATTTCCTCCGCTACAGCTTCTTTCCTGGGCCTTCATGTTTAACCAGGCCCAGCTGGCATTCTCACATTATATCCCACCTTCCCAGACTCTAGTCAGAGCCTTCCCACTGCGTAAGATGGCCTTACCCTGATTTCTGCACAGCAACACGGCACTGATTCTTTTTTTTCAAGTCGAAATCTCCCTCTGTTGCCCAGGCTGGAGTGCAGTGGCACACGCATGGCCACCGCAGCCTCGATCTGATGGGCTCAGGTGATCCTGCCACCTCAGCCTTCCAAGTAGCTGGCATTACAGGCATATGCCACCATGCCCGGCTAATTTTTTTATTTATTGTAGAGATGAGGTCTCATCAAGTTGCCCAGGCTAGTCTCGAACCCGTGGGCTCAGGCAATCCTCTCACCTCGGCCAGGCACGAACCACCACACCCAGCCAATAACCAGCACTTAATGCGAGTTTTAGTCAACTGAATGCATCTTTCAACCCTATTCCAGGCAGGGTCTGTATCTCCACCATCTTTGTGTTTCCTACAACCCAACCTTACACACAGTGAGTAACCTATAAACATCTGTTGACTAAATCAGTGAAACATGGGAAAGCTGAGTTTCCCTAGTCTTAGAAGTAACTCATCTCAGTTAAAAAAAGAGACAGAGTTGCTCTCCCACTACAGAGCAAGCCACATTTGGAAAAGTGGTCAAGTAAGCCAGAAGTCAGCTACTTAGTGTTTTACAGCTGTGCCAAATGTGTGAGTGGTTACAAAGACAGAAAAAACAAAGACTTCATTTGTCATAACTGTCAAGGTCATGAATAACAAGGAAAGACAGTGAAATTGTTGCACACAGGAGAAGACTAAGGAGACATGACATCAAATGCAACGTGGGATCCTGGATGGGATCCTGAGACAACAAGAGGACACCAGAGGGAACGTGGGATCAAATGGAGCCTCATGTAGTAATGGACCCATATTACCACAGTTACAGTGACATTAGGGGAACATGGATGAAGAACATAAGGGAACTCTCGGTACTATCTTCTGCAACTCTCCTGCACTTCTAAAAGTATCCCAAAACAATAGCCTAGTGAAAGTGTTGCCCAGGACATGCATTTCCAGCTTGCTCAGTAGTACCAACAAGGACACTACTCTGGACACATGCATGGCAGTCAGATGCTTGACCTGCTGCAACCACACTAAGAAATGGATCGCAGTGTGGAAGGCAAAAGAATCCATACCCTCATCCTTGGAACCTGTATCTCAGATCGCATGGAAAAGGGATTCAAGGCTACTTATCAGCAGACAGGAAGGGTAGTGTGGATTACACAGGTGGGCTCAATGTAATCATAAGGGCCTGCAAAAGTGGAAGAGGAAGGCAGGAGATGACAGCCACAAAGATGCCACATTGCTGGCTCTGAAGATGGAGGAGGGGCTGAGCTAGGCATGCAGGTGGCCTCTGGAAGACAGACAAGACGGGCAAGAGATTCTCCCAGGAGCCTCCAGAAGAACCAGCACTGCCCACATCTTGACAGTCCAGGGAGATCGGTTCAGGCTTCCAATCTGCAGAACTGTAAGACACTAAGTCTGTATCATTGTAGGCCACTACATCTGTGGTAATGTTATAGCAGCAAAAGAAAAGTAATAAAGACTGCACTACCTATAAAGAGCCACCATGAGGCCCAGCGCAATGGCTCATGCCTGTAATCCCAGTGCTTTGGGAGGCAGAGGTGAGAGGACTGACTGAGCTCACGGGTTCGAGACTAGCCCAGGCAACTTGGTGAGACCTCGTCTCTCATGCCTGTAGTTCCAGCTACTTAGAAGGCTGAGGCAGAAGGATCACCTGAGCCCAGCAAGTAGAGGCTGCAGTGGCAGTAAGTATGCCACTGTGCTCCAGCCTGGGCAAGAGTGTGAGATTATGACTCAAAAAAGAAAAAAATGTCCTTTTTTTTCAAAGATTAGAGTTAGTTCCAACATAGTCTTTTTTTTAAAAGCTAGTCATCTGATGAGAACCTAAGTTTAGCAGAATCAGATCAAATTGCTTTGCCAAAGAAAAACAGAAAGTTCATATGTAAATCTCTTTAAGGTTACATCTGCTTAAAATTACCTAAGTTATAAGTGAAAGCACATATCATTTTTCTGAGTTTCATACTAAAAGATAACGGATATATACAAGTCAAAGATATCTACCTCATGTGTTAGGGAAAAAATTTCCCATGAGAAAATGTTTTAAGTGTGGCATATTTAATATATTAAGTTCTAAGCTAAAGAACTTAAAATTTCAGATAGACTATTCTCAAAGTAACAAAAATATCTATGTATGTAATTTAAATAAATTAGAAACCAAACATACAATTCTAGTGAAGCAAAAATTCACCAAGTCTAAAAATTCCTTGAAATCAGAATCAACTGTGGGGATGTGAACTATTAACGTAAAACTACAAGTTCTCAAGACACTTTTCAGACTTCTAAAAGCTGGATTTTCTTCTTTGTCATCAACCAAAAGGCAAGTTGTTTTGCTTTTTTTTAGTGTTGTGCACACCCTTTAATTAGCCAGACTTTTTTTTTTTTTTGAATTGCAGTCTCACTCTGTCGCCCAGGCTGGAGTATTGGGGCACGCTCCCAGCCACCGCAGCCTCAACCTGCTGGGCTCAGGCGGTCATTCCACCTCAACCTTCCAAGTAACCAAAACTACAGGTGCACACTACCATGCCCAGCTAATTTTTTTATATATTGTAGAGACGAGGTCTCACCATGTTGCCCGGCTGGTCTCGAACCCACGGGCTCAGGCAATCCTCTTGCCTCACCTCCCAAAGTGCTTGAATTATAGGCTTCAGCCACCGCGCCCGGCTGAACCAGACATCTTAGTAATAGTAATTTTAAGTTAATCCTTTCAAGAGTAGTGCTCTGGGTTTTTTTTTTTTTTTGGTTTTTTATTTTTATTTCCTGTTTTGCACAATGTGAAACCACACTTAGAAACATGGTGAACACTAACAAGGCTTGATTTCGTAAGAGCAGTGAGGCTCATCTCTGTTCCTCACCCCCTCTGTCTTAAATAAGAACAGTATAGTTGTAGTGTTCTCAAGTTTACACTGTCATTCAGAATTAAATGAAGGTATCTTTTCTTATTTGCTATGAATGCAACTTTGGCCAAAAACTTAGGAGCCAAGTCCCCTTATCCATCCTCTCATTCCTTAGAAACACTATATCTAGAGTCGCCACTGCATGGTCATTGCGGCCACTGCCTTGTAAGCTATGATGTGGCCATGTGCTCTCTGAGCTATGGCCAGGCCATGTTTCCTGGCTTTGGCCCCCTTCTCCTATATGGGGAAAGTGAATCTCCTCTTTCTCTGTCTCTCAAATATACTTTCTAAATAATATATTTTCTAATCTAAAAAAAAAGAAAGAAACACTGTATCCAAGCCCAGCAGTGGCTCACTTCTGTAATTCTAGCACTTTTGGAGGAAGAGAAGAGAATATTGCTTGAGCCCACAGACTCGAAACCAGCCTGGGCAACTTGGTGAGACCTCATCTCTACAATAAATCAAAAAATTAGCTGGGCGTGGTGGCACACGCCTGTAGTTCCAGCTACTTGGAAGGCTGAGACGGAAGGATCGCCTGAGCACAGCAGGTGGAGGCTGCAGTGGCCGTGAGCATGCAACTGCACTTCAGCCTGAGCAAGAAAGTGAGACTCTGACTCAAAAAAAAGAAAAAAGAAAAAAAACAAACACTGTATCTATTACTCCAGAGCATCTGCATTCTAAGTCTGAAACTTCCAGTAGGAAGAGGAGAGGAAGGGATACTGTTGATGCACCAAGAAGAGGTCAAGTTGCTAACATCTCCAATGAAAACCAGCCTCTGATCACATCAAGTTATCAAGCATTTACACATAAAATTTCAATTCCAGCCATTCTTGCCGGGAGCAGTGGCTCACACCTGCAATCCCAGCACTTTGGGAGGTAGACATGAGAAGACACTGCCTGAGCTCAGGGGTTCAAGACCAGCCTGGGCAACTTGGTGAGACCTCCTCTCTACAATAAATACAAAAATTAGCTGAGCATGACGGCACACTCCTGTAGTTCCAGCTACTTGGAATCCAGAGATTCTTTATTTATTTATTTTTTTTTTAGTCAGAGTCCCACTCTGTCGCCCAGGCTGGAGTACAGTGGGACACTCACGGCCACCGCAGCCTTGACCTGCTGGGCTCTGGCGATCCTTCCACCTCAGCTTCCAAGTAGCCAGAACTACAGGCACGCGCTACCACACCTGGCTAATTTTTTTGATTCATTGTAGAGATGAGTTCTCCCCGAGTTGCCCAGGCGGGTCTTGAACCCCTGGGGTTCAGGCAATCCTCTCGCCTCCACCTCCCAAAGTGTTGGGATTACAGGCATGAACCACTGCACCAGCCCCAGCAATTCTTTTTTTTTTTTTTTGAGTTTGAGTTTGAGTCTCACTTTGTCGCCCAGGTTGGAGTGCAGTGACATGCTCATGGCCACCCCAGCGTCGACCCGCTGGGCTCCGGTAATCCTTCCACCTCAGCGTTCCAAGCAGCCGCAACACTACAGGCATGCACTACCTTGTCCAGCTAATTATTTTTTATTTATTGTAGAGACAAGATCTCGCCAAGTTGCCTGGGCTGGGCTCAAACTCGCGGGCTCAGGCAATCCACTCTCCTCGGCCTCCCAAAGTGCTGGGCTTACAGGCTGAGCCACAGAGCCCAGTCCCCAGTCATTCTTAAAAGTCACCTTTTTAGAGTTAAACAAGTAATGAGGGGAAATTTTTTAGGAGTTTTACTTAACCATAAGAGAAAAATGTTACATAAGTGATCAAAAATATTTTGTGTTGAGAAAAGGCCGTTTTTAACTAATCAATGGCACACCAGTCGCAGTGCCTGCAGACTTTCAGGGTGATAATTCCCTGCACAGATGCCAAGGACAGACCTGGAGGCAGGCCCTGCCCTCAGCCTGCCCAGGACACTGTACCTGAGACAGCAGCACCTGCAGCCACCCCAACTCCGGCCTCCAGGAGAGAAGGGCAAGGAGGTGGAGGCATCCCAGAAGCCTGGATCTCCAGACAGCAGGAGTCAGTCCTTCCAGCCCTTGAAACATCTCGGCCATATTGACAGGCGTCAGTGTTCACCGGACTTGAGCTATGGGATTTCTTAGGCCTAGAGCAGTGTCTCAGTGACTTCAACCACAACCATCCAGTGGCCCTCCACCAAATGCCCTTGCCCCTTACAAGCTAAAATAAATCTTGACTTCCTCTGGGCGTGGTGGCACATGACTGTAATCCCAGCACTCTGGGAGGCAGAGGCAAGAGGACTGCCTGAGCCCACAGGTTCGAGACCAGTCTGGGCAACTTGGCGAGACCTCATCTCTACAATAAATCAAAAAATAGCTGGGTGTGGCAGCACCGCCTATATTTCCGGCTACTTGGAAGGCTGAGGCAGAAGGATCGCTTGAGCCCAGCAGGTTGACGCTGGGGTGACCGTGAGGGAGCCACTGTACTCCAGCCTGGGCAACAGAGTGAGACTCCAACAAAAAAAAAAAAATCAGCCAGGCATTGTGGCATGCCCACACCTGTAGTTCCAGCTACTTGGAAGGCTGAGGCAGAAAGATCGCCTGAACCCAGTAGGTCAAGACTGCAGTGGCCATGAGCATGCCCCTGCACTCCAGCCTGGGCGACAGAGTGAGACTCCAACTAAAAATAAACAAAAAAACCTCAACTTTCCAAATAATTAGTCTTTTCAAAAGTAACCTTTTGCCAGTTACATAATAGGTTCATTTTGTTAAAAATTCAGAAGACAAACCTGCATGCAAAGACCACAAACGTACAACTCCATTTTGTTGTATTTCCCTCCAAAGAGTTTTCTCCATTAAAATGCCAAGACTCACGGCAACCGTTTGTGGGAGATTTTCTGTCTTCTCAATAAATCTACTTTCTAAAAAAAAAAAAAGCCAAGACTTTCAAATGACTGCACTATGATGCTAAAACCACTTGTTCTGGTCACATTCTGCAAGTTACAGATGAAACGCACTGTTACGCAAGCAGCAGCAAACTATAGTCAGCCTAGACTGAGTTCAACCAAGTCTTTACAACAACTGAAACCTTTATGGAAAGGATGCGGAAATCAAAGCAAAAACTGCTTCTGGCCTTATACTGTGGCCTAAAAGCAGTAGTCCTACTAAAACTGCTTTCACAGAAAGCATTTTCTTCCCACAAAGACAACTTTCCTTTTAATTCTTTTTCTTTATCTCTTGCTCTGTCCCAATTTTGGAAGCCATGTCCCACATCTTTACCTAAATTATAATAGCAAACTTGTAATTGGGAAAACAGCTGAAATGCATACATATAGCAGAATTCCTAATCACATAAATGTAAGTTCATGGTCCCAAGTTTCCTCTTTCAAAATTACTCAAATACTCGCACATATAGGCTTTACACAATTCTACGACTACAGTGTCACACCCTAGGCTGGACCTTGGGTGACCAAGAAGACTACACTAAAGCAATCATCATATATGTAAAAAACCTTAAGTTCCACGTGGCTGTAACAAGGTGGGGGGAGGGGCACTTTCCTTGGGAGTAGCATTAAGAAGACTTGCTGGCCGGGCTCCGTGGCTCAGCCTGTAATCTCACGCTTTGGGAGGCCAAAGTGAGTGAACTGCCTGAGCCCGCGGGTTCAAGACCTGCCTGGGCAACTTGGCAAGACCTCATCTCTACAATAAAACAAAAAAATTAGCCAGGAATGGTAGCGCATGCCTGTAGTTCCAGCTACTTGGAAGGCTGAGGCGGAAGGATAGCTGGAGCCCAGCAGGTCGAGGCTGTGGTGGCTGGGAACGTGCCACCACACTCCAGTCTGGGCAACAGAGACTCCAACTCAAAACAAAAAACAAACAAAAAAGAAGACTTGCTAAAAGAAAGTGATAGGCCAGCGCAGTGGCTCAGGCCTGTAATCCCAGCACTTTGGTGGGCCACAGTGAGAGGACTGCCTGAGCCCAGGGGTTCGAGACCAGTCGGGCAATTTGGTGAGACTTTGTCTCTACAATAAAATAAAAAAATCAGCCGGGTGTGGTAGCACACGCCTGTAGTTCCAGCTACTTAGAAAGCTGAGGCGGAAAGACTGCCTGAGCCCAGCAAGTCGAGGCTGCAGTGGCCATAAACGTGCCACTGCTCTGTAGCCTGGACTAGAGTGAGACTTTTACTCAAAAAAAAAAAAAAAAAAAAGTGATATTGAACTAAGACCCAAAGGCTGAGAAGTTATCTTGCAAGTGGGATGGGAGGATTCTCATGGGAGGCAAAGATGACTATTCAGCCAGACCTTGGTCCAGACTGAGGAAACAGCACGTGTTAAGGCCATGCCCAAGGCCATGACCCACAGGGCCCAAACCAGGAAAGGAAAGACCAATGCAAAGAGAGTAACCAGGGGTCTGGCTGGAGGCCCAGGGAGTAGGGGGGAAGGGGTTGTATAATCAGAGTTAGGCCATGACAATCATTCAGGAGGCTGTCATAAAAATAACACTTGTAGTTCCACCATATATGTATTTCAAACACTATTACGTACACAGCTGAGTCTGACTCTAGCTCAAGAGATACCCTGAATAAGGCCCACAAAGGAAACAAAAGGCACTTAATAACAAAATAATCTATGAGAATTAACAAAGCAGTCATTAAAGTGGATCACCTCCTAAGCCTAAAAAGGCTTTCTATGCCAATTTTTTTTTTCCTTTGGAGTCTCACTACTTCGCCCAGGCTGGAGTGCAAACGGCCACTCCAGTGTCGACCTGCTGGGCTCCAGTGATCCTTCCACCTCAGCCTTCCGAGGAGCCAGAACTACAGACGCGTGTTACCACGCCCGGCTATTTTTTATTTCATTGTAGAGAAATGGTCTCACCAAGTTGCCCAGGCTGGTCTCAAACCCTCAGACTCAAGCAATCCACTCACCTCAACTTCCCAAAGCGCTGGGATCACAGACTGAGCCACTGAGCCCAGCCTCTATGCCAATTTTCTAACTGCCTGAGTTCTAAGAGCTGAGGATTGACACCCTCTTTCACAGTGTTTAAGATGAAAACTGAAAAAGCTGAATTGCAGACATTCCATTTGAAATTCAAATTAAGAGAACACACACTGAAAACATTTCAAGACAATAATTTCTAGTTACCTGAATTCATTCAATTTTTGTATAAAGTTTATCAAATGTGCCACACTCAATCACCACAGAGCACTGACCGCATAGCAATAATAAACTGACATATGTGACATCAGATGAGCAAGGTGTCAGCCTTGCCACCTGCCCTCAAGAGCAGACCGACCATTACACCTACTACTGAGGGATGAGGCGACTTGTACAGGGCAATGGACAAATCAAGACACTTATTTTGGCAGCAAATGCAGATTGTTCTCTGAACTAGGTTTACTGACACTCTCTAACTAAGTGACTTAATTGATGATGGGCTCGCATCCACATGAAGAATACCTCTCCCTCTTCCATCTGATGAAACATAACCCTACATGTCAAACCTACTTAGAAACCCAAGGCACACAAAGCTCCTTGAAAGACACTCCAAAATACAAATAGTTTCTTTAGCTCTGGTTGTAGAAAGTCCTCCTTGCCACTGTACCAACACTGCCATCACAGCCAATGTGCCTGCCACAGTCATGCCCATGTGGAGATGCAGGAACAGGCAAGCGATCACCACCACGGCTCATCC
>CAUYQG010174278.1:0-15011 GCA_963574415.1 Tarsius wallacei
ATGTTCTCACTCATAAGCAGACCTTGAACAATTATTATAGTATTATAAGAAAGAGATTGACAATAATGGGAAATTGCCAGGGAGGTGGTTGGCAGTAGTGGAAAACTGCCAGGGGAAGGGGGGCACACCTCATCAACAACAGTACCTGCATAATGCACATTTGTATGCCTAACGCTGAATTGTACCTTACGTCTCTAAAATAAAAAAACTAAGAAAAAATAATATGATAATTGGAATGAGAAAACTCAGTAAAAAAAAATTAAAGAGCAAATTAGTAACAAGCTTAAGAGAAAATATTGTACTGAAATATATAGAATATATATATAACTAAATTACTAGAAAAGAACATTAAAAGACAAGTTGAGAAATATGAAAGAGTTATTAAGAAAATATATGGAACAGAATAAGCATTTTCAGAAGGGGCCAAAAATCATACACATTTTAAGAAGTAAACAATTTTTTAAAATTGTAATTCTCAATGTATACTGATAGCAAAAGATAAATACAAGTCGCATTTGACTTCTGCAGTTACAAGAGGCACTCGAAGTGGTTGCTATCAGTGTCCAGACACTTCTTATTATGGCAAACTAAAAGGAACATATAGATACATGGAGAGAGAATGGATGGTGAGATAGAGAAAAATACAATTTTTAGAAATTTTTTATAATGAAGGAATACTATAAAAGTATATGTATATATGCTACTCAGTATAAATCAAATGAGACCCAAATTAAAAATAGTGTGGTGATACTGAAGAGCACCAAAAGATGAATAAAATATTAAAATAAAGCAGAAAAAAAGATTAACTTAACAATAGTAGCAGAATATGGCAGACTTTTTAAAAAGTAATAGAGAAAAGAAGAATACAATGGCATAATATGCCCAAAGAATGGAGAAAGAAAAAAGTAATTCTAAAATTGTATTTCCAGTGAAACTAGCTTTTAAGAGCATTGATAAAATACAAATATTTCAGATAAACAAAATACATGACCACCTACAAAACTTCGTTACAAAAACTTATATATTTACTTCAAAAAGAAGGAAAATGACCAAGAAATCTTGTGATATACAAAGGGAAATAAAAGGAAATTTATTTATTAACCTGTGTGTCTATCTAAGCCAGTAATTCCCAACTATGGATGATATTAACCTTCTCTTAGGCATTGAGAATTGGATCGTGGGCCAGTTTTTTGTTGTTGTCACAACCATTAGTGACTATTCCTGACAACACCACTAGTATTCAGAAGAAAAAAGTCAGGAATGCTAAATCTGTTAATGGATGCATAATCCCACCCAATAAAAGTGGCATGGTCTGTTATAAGTAAAGGAAAATGGCAAGATCACTTTTAATGAAGCACCTCAGCTAATATTTCATTTTAGCATTAACTACATTTATCAGAAAACTATTTTTTCCAAATAGCATTTTAAAATAGACTTACCCCCTTGACCCAGCAATCCTACTGTTGCATATATACCCAAAGGAACATAAATCACTCTACCAAAAATACACCTGCACATGCACAGCTATCACAGGACTATCCACAATAGCAAAAACATGGAACCAACCTAAGTACCCATCGTTGTGGAATGGATAAAAAAACTATGGTGCATGGAGTACTATAGTCATAAACAAGAACAAAATAGGCTGGGCGCAGCAGCTCAGCCTGTAATCCCGGCACTTTGGGAGGCAGAGGCAAGAGGATTGCCTGAGCCCAGGGATTTGAGATCAGCCTGGGCAACTTGGTGAGACCTTGTCTCTATAATAAATCACAAAAACTAGCTGGGCATGGTGGAGTGTGCCTGTAGTTTCAGCTACTTGGAAGGTTGAGGTTAAAGGATTGCCTAAGTACAGCAGGTCGAGGCTGCAGTGGTCATGAGCATGCCACTGCACTCCGGTCTGGGTAACAAGAGTGAGACCAACTCAAAAAATAAAAATTGCATGATGCTAAACAACTACTGGGTCAACACAAAAATCAAAACAGAAATTAAAAGACTCCTGGAAACAAATGAAAATGAAGAAACATTGTACCAAAAATCTCTGAGATGCCATGAAAGCAGTACTAAGAAGGGAATTCATATCTGTACAAACACAAAGGAAGAAAATGGAAAAATCTCAATTTAACAGTCTAACAAATCACCTAAGGAAGCTGGAAAAGCAAGACTACCAAAAACCTAACTTTGCAGAAGAATCCAGATCACCAAAATATAAGCCCAAATTCAGGACACAGAAAACAAAAATATAATTTTAAAAAATCAATGAAACAAACACCTGGTTCTTTGAAAGGATAGACGAAGGTAATGAGACCTTAGACTAACCAAGAAGAAGAGAGAAAAAGTCCAAATAGACACAATCAGAAATGCAAAAGATCAAGTCATGACTGACCCCAAAGAAATACAAAAGATTATCAGAGATTACTATGTACACTTGCATGAAAACAAATGTTAAAATATTTTAAATGAGTTCTTAGAAAGCAAAAACAATAGTTTGGGTAAAATTTGTATCACAAATTTATAGTTACCTTATTAAGTGAAGCAGTTGGCAGAGAAAGAGGTTGACTGTATCAAAATGTGTCTATTTATTTATTTATTTGTCTGTTTATGTGTTTATTGAATTGGAGTGCAGTGGCATGATCATGACTCACCACAGCCTTGACCTGCTGGCCTCAGGCAATCCTCCTGCCTCAGGCTCTCAAGTAGTTGGGACTGCAGTTACATACCACCATGCCCACCTATTTGTAAAAAAAAAAAAATTGTAGAGATGAGATCTTGCTATGTTGCCCAGGCTTGTTTTGAGCTCTGGGGCTCAAGCAATCTTCCTTCCTCGGTCTCCTAAAGTGCCAGAATTAGGACTTCAGCCCTTTCACCTGGCTCAGGTTATGTCTTAAATAAGGAAACACAGAGGATAATATTTTACTTTTGACCTTGACAATTAATTCAAAATATTGAATTAGTAAAAATTCAAAAGTATCCGTAACTAGAATTTTTAAAAATTGTAAGATGACTGAAATACTGAAGAAAAGAGTTCCAACAGAAATGTAGTCTCATGGCCCAAAAAGACCAACATAAGTGAGGAAAGTTAGCTTCCCTTGTAACAGTGAACATTAAAAGCAATCTAGATGTTCAGTTTTAGACAATTGATTAGATCAGTTGTGATACATCAAATACTGGCAGAATAAGCATCTATTTGAGACTGAAAACAGTGTTTTATTGATGTGGAAGAAAATTTATGACATAAAATATATATGTATGTACGTATATTTACATATTTATACATTTTACCTTGCTTTTTTTTTTTTCTGTTTTGATTCAGGGGTACATGTGCAGGTTACATAGGAATATTGCATGATGGTGAGGTTTGGGCTTCTAATGGGCAAGACCTGAATGGTGGACATAGTACCTAATGCATAGTTTTCAACACTTACTCCTTTCTCCCTCCCCCCTTTAGGAGTGCTCCCATGTCTGTTGTTCCCATCTTCGTGTCCATGAGCATACGGTGTTTAGCTTCTGCTTATTAGGGAAACATATGGTACTCAGTTTTCTCTTTCTGTGATAATTCGCTCAGGATGATGGGGTGAAGGTATCAATTAAGTCCATTTGGTCATGTATCACATTGAGGTTTTGGATCTCCTTGTTGATTTTTTTGTCTTGATGGTCTGTCTAGGGTTGAGATAGTAGGGTGTTTAAGTCCCAGCTATGAAGTGTTAGAGTCAATATCTTTTTTTAGTTTACCTAGAAGCTGCTTTATGAAAGTTGGTGCTCCTAAGTTGAGTGCATATATGTTTAGGATGGATATTTTTTGTTGATAGATTGAACCTTTTATCATTATGTAGTGATCTCCCTTCCATATCTTTTTTAATTTTTGATAGCTTAAAGGGTATTTGGTCTGATATCAAGATTGTGACTCCTGTTTTCTTTTGTGTTCTGCTCACCTGAAAATTTGTTTTCTATCCTCTTACTTTGAGTCTGTGAGTGTATATGATATTAGAACCATGAGAACAACAAAGATGATTGTATAATTTTTAAATAAAAGATACAATTAATTTATTTATCAAGTAAGCTACCAAAGATGAGTGACCAAGACTGGTGGGGTTGCTCAATTTTAATAAGTCAGTCAGGAATATGACTTTCTCCCATCACTTTTTTTTGTTTTATTTTGCTTTTAGTTAACACATAATAATTATACATATTTGTGGAGTACAGTATGATGTTTTGATATATGTATACATTGGATAACGATCAAACCAAGGCAATTAATATATCCATCACCTCAAACACTTGTCATTTCTTTGTGGTGAAACACTCAAAATCCTCTCTTCTAGTTATTTTTAAGTATGCCATACATTGTTGTTGACTCCAGTAAACATACTCGGCAATAGAATGCTAGAAATTACTCTTCTCGTATAACTCTAACTTTGTACTCATCAGTCAATATCTCTCCATCTTCTGTCCCTGCTACTCTCCCCAACCCCTGATAAGCACTACTCTACTCTCTACTTCTATGAGATCAACTTTTTAAAGATTCCATATGAGTGAGCTTATGTAATATTTGTCCTTCTACGTTTGGCTTATTGCACTTTAGATAATATCCTCTAGGTTCATTTATGTTGTCACAAAGGACAGGATTTTATTTTTTTAATAGCTGTTTTTTAAAAAATAATATTCTATTGTGTATGTATACATCACATTTTAAAAACTCCACTTATATACTGATGGACACTTAGGTTGATGGATACATAGATTGGCTACTGTGAACAGTGCTACAATAAACATGGGAATGCAGATATCTCTTTGACATACTGATTTCATTTCCTTTGGATATATATCAGTAGTGGGATTATCAGATCATATGGTAGTTTTATTTTTAATTTTTGAAAAGTCTCCATACTGTTACCTATAATGGGTGGTATTAATTTACATTTTCACCAGTAGTGTATAAAAGTTCCCCTTTCTCCACATCCTCACCAGCATTTTTTATTTTATTTTTGTCTATTTTATAACTTGTTATAGTGTTTACCCCTAATTATGTTATACCACAACTTTCCCATCCAGGAGCACTTAAATACAGTTTTATTCATATAAATGGAATCATGCAATCAATAAAATACTGGGGGTACCAAAAATGTGTACACATTTTAAGAGATGTTATCCATGTATTACTTTCAGTTTGCCATAATCAGAAGTATCTGGACACTGATGGTAACCACTTTGAGAAACCTCTTATAATTGCAAAAGTCAAATGTGACTTGTATTCATCTTTTGTTATCAGCATATATTGAATATTACAATCTTAATACAAAATTTTTTCCCTTTCTTAAAATGTGTATACGTTTTTGGCATGCTCTATATATTAATTTAAGAACCAATCCAAACATCAAGAAATGTTTATTAAACTACTGACATATACTTATTAAGATAATCCTAGTTTTCCACTAGGTCTCAAAGCTTATCAGTTAGTTTCACTCTACAAGTGAGAAGAATTATGACAGGATGGTAAAATGATTGCCTCAGACCACCTAGAGTGAGGGGCAACTTATTCTGATTTCTAATTGAGCGTTGCTCTTTTCATACTACTCTATACGTACCCTATTCTGATATTCCAAGAACATACGAGGGCAGAACAAATGCTGACCTAAATCTGACCTCTTGCTAGAAAATTCATCAGAGAAGGGAGAATTGGGGATGTGGCAGTGGGAGTTCTGCATGTTAGCAAACCAATCAACGGTAGTAGGAGGAAAAATGCTCAGTTTAAACTCACAAAACTATCTCTTTTATGCTTAAACAGTTTTTTTCCCAGTAGTCTAGTTTCTTGTATGTGCACTTGTTGTTTAGAATTTGTTTTTAACTTCTATTTCAGACACCCTTCATTGTGTCTTGATTTGTTAAGAGACTGTCAGGATGATCAGATTCCAAGCACAACTATATATTATTGTTGGAGTGAAGTGAGGAGTATTGGGGGCTTGAGTATCTATGCTGGACACTTAGAAAATTATGTCCTAGATGAACCTATATGCAACAAGAAAACACTGAAATATTAAAAAAACTAAGAAAAATACTCTGTTATAGATCTGAACTATTAAAACTACATAAATGCTTATTTATGTAGAACATAGCCTCCCCAGATCTTAAGCCTTTTATTAAATTGAATTCAACATTAATTGACATTTATAAGCAATCTTTTTTGTACCCTTCCAGAATAATTTACTACTTTTTAATTTCCAATTATAATCTAACGTCATCCCTTCCTTTCCCTTCCCTTCTTTTTCTTCCCTTCCCTTCACCTCCTCTCCTAATAATTCATTCCAAAATCCATTAAGTCCAATAAAGCAAAGTAAGCATTCATGTATAGGCAGAGGGTAAAGGTGATGGCTCAGAGATGGGTGTCTCCACAAATAGGAAGCTGCAGGCAGAATGTCAGAGCCAGTAGATTAAGGGGGCAAACCTGAAGATGGGTAGTATGATGTGCCAAAGCCCACTAGAACTAAAAGGGTATCCATGGTGGGGGTGAGGGGTTCAGTGGAGCCAAGCATTTTGGGCTTCGCTTGAGTAGGATAAGGACAGCATCTTCATGAGGGTGTGGTCCAGCATGGTGTGAGCCAAGCAGGGCAAGGAGGTGTCTATATACTATGAACAGGGGTGCAAGAGTAGTAAGTCAGAGATGACCAGCATGAAGAGGGCGTTAGCACAGAGAAGGGGTAGCAATGGCAATAGGAGACTGATTATATATAGGGAATTGGTCAAATAAGTAAATACATAAGGATAATGGTATGTTTTCCATCAGAGGATGGAGCTACAGATATGCAAGAACTCTATTATGATCCCTCTGGTGGTAGACTGAAATTAGAAATATTAGTGTGAATTTATGGTTTTCAACATATGGAGGTAGACATATACATAAATATAAAGGTAAGTTTATATTTATATTAAGTGTTCATGTACTTACTGTGTTCTCTGAGATGGTCTAAGGCCAAAACCATAGCAATAAGCAATACGCTTATTGCTTCACTTAAAGGAACTCATTCTTCACCAAAAGGAACTCAGACTCTTTGTAGAAATGACAAGAGGAACCTGGGACATATTTTTTGTGCCAAACAGCAAGCTTGTCCTCAAGAAATGATTAGACTGTGTCAAAAGGACATAGGGATGCTTAAAAGGGCTCTTGTTGGTCAAATCTGAGGCAATTTGAGTATTAAAATAATCAAAGTAATGGATTATAAAGCATTGACAAAAATAGGAAACCAGGAGTCCATAATTTTATGAATAATGGGATAGATTAAAAGTAAGGCCCCACAGCATATTTATTAACTACAAAAGAGAAAATATTGGCTGGCAGACACCAGTTTAACTCAATAATCAAAGTGAACATCATCAGTAATGCAGCAGATTAAAATTGTGTGCCAGCTGATAGGATGTAGGGAGAAGGACACATCATCACTTCTGCAATATTTCTACTAAAAATCCAGAGTTTGATATAATCATGATTAAGCAAAAAGCAGACACAAATTGAAGGACATTTAAAAAAATAACTAGTCTCATCTTTCAAAGTGTCAAGATCGTGAAAGTCAAGAAAAAAATCTGAGGAAGAATTGTTCCAAACTGTAGGTGAATAAAGATTCGTGACAAGCAAATGCAGTGGAAGATTCTAAACTGGATCCTTTTGCCATTACAAAAAAAAAAAAAAAACAAACTACTGGAACAGCTTAGATAACTAGAATAAGATTAGAATTTTATTTAATGGTAATGTCTTATTGTTAATTTCCTGATTTTGACAGTGTATTGTGATAATTAAGGGGAATGGAGAATGTTCTGCAGCCATAACAGCATTCTGGTTGTTTCAAAGGAACATGAGACAAATTTCACAACTACAGATAACACAGAAAAAATTCTAATGCAATTCATTAAACAAAAAATGCAGTACATGTACACTAAAGTGTCAGGTGGTGAGAGGGCATCAGGTCAGTCCCTCTGAAATGTTACAGAAATAAAAAGTAATTTGTACTTTCCTGTAAATTTAAGATGGTTTCAAAATAATCTACCATTCCAATAAAAAAAGAACTGAATTTTAGTTAAATAGTAACATTCAATTCTTTTCATCAAGTACAAAAGCCAACATATGACTGCAGGAATTGAAAATAGCTCATAAGTCTCAGGAAGACTGTCTTGTTTGATTTTTCACACCTAAGAGAAACAAAGCAGAGCCAGAAAATGATTGTGCCTCTTCTTTCTCAGCTTCAGGAGGACATTTGATCATCAAAGCACAACTTTCTTTCTGCTTCTTGCATAACATTTTGCCTGTATATCTGCCAGGTGTCTTCTGAATCCAGCACCGAGGACAGTGTTTGATGCACAGTAATAACAAAAATAGTAGTCATTATAGAACACTCTTAAATATTGCTTACTATTTACCAGACTTTGCTCTCAGCATATGGTATATGCTAATTCATTTAAATAACACAAGTCTATCTAACGTAATTCCCATTTTAAAATGAGGAAACTGATAATATAAACAGATTAAGCATGCAGATAGTAAAGGAAAAGGTAGATATGCCTTCAGAGACACATGAAATAAATATTTTTTAACTAGAATATAATAAATTTTCTTTTCTTAATTGACTAGTTTTACAAGCATCAAAAGTCTAATTCCCCCCACTGGACTGTTTCTTAAAATGATCCAAGACACATAATATAGCTGAGATTTCTTTAAAAAAAATCTGAAGCCGGGCTCGGTGGCTCAGCCTGTAATCCCGCGCCTTGTGAGGCTGAGGTGAGTGGATTGCCTGAGCCCGCGGGTTCGAGACCCCCCTGGGGAACTTGGCGAGACCTCATCTCTACAATAAATCAAAAAAATTAGCCGGGCGTGGTAGCGCGTGCCTGCAGTTCCAGCTACTTGGAAGGCTGAGGTGGAAGGATCGCCAGAGCCCAGCAGGTCGAGGCTGCGGTGACTGGGAGCCCAGCAGGTCGAGGCTGCGGTGGCCAGGAGTGGCCACTGCACTCCAGTCTGGGCCACAGAGTGAAACTCCAACTCAAAAAAAAAAAAAAAAAAAATCTGCATCTAAGATTAGATTTTGTTTTCAACTTGGTTGGGTTAAGACATGTCCAGATAGCTGGTTCAACATTATTTGGGGATGTTTCTGTGAGGGTACTTTTAGAGGAGATTCATATTTAGAAAAGTAGACTGAATAAATAAGATCTACCCTTACCAGTGTGGTCTCATAGAATCCAATCTTAGAAGCACTGAATAGAACAAATAAGTGGAAGAAGGACAAATTCTATCCCTCTTCTGGAGCTTCAGCAATCATTTTCTCCTTCTCTTCGACATCAGAGCCCTAGGTTCTCCAGCCCTCAGACTCTAGGACTTGTACCAGCAGCCCTAGTTTTCTGGCCTTGGGTCTCAAATCAAGAGTTACACCTCAGTACCCTGATTCTCAGGCCAATGGATACATACTGAATTGCAACACCAGTTTTCCTGGACCTCCAACTTGCAGAGAGCATATTGTGCAACTTCTCACCTCTATAATCACATGAGACAATTCCAATAATAAATCCTCTCATTTTTGTCTATTTATCATCTTTCTTTCTCTCTTTCTCTCTTTCTTTCTTTCTTTCTTTCTTTCATCTTTCCATCATCTATCTAATTGGTTCTGTTTCTCTGGATAATGCTTAGTAATACAGACACATATCACATTAAAATTTATATGCACAATAAGATTCAAATCTCTAGTAGACACATTCTGTTACTACATTAAAATCACAGTTTGTAAATAAATAGACATTTGAACTTAAAATATTTTATTCATTTTCTCTTATAATTGTAAGTTTGCAAGTTAAACTAAATCATTCAAAAGTAAATTCTGAAAAGACAAATTTCACAACTATAGATAATACAGAAAAAATCCTTGTTTCCATAAATATTATTGAACAAGCACTATTCATCAGCTCTGTTCTAGATGTTGGAAAAATGTTTACAAAGAGGAAAATGTAGTTAATTAATATTACGACAAGGCAAAAATAAGATACAAGAATTTTCATTCATTCGTGCATTCATTTATTCATTCACTCATAATAGATATGCTCTCTCCTCTGTCCCAGAATATGGTTGGAAGAATGAGAACAAGGACATAAAGGCGAATAAGAGCAAAAACAAGCTTAAGCAAGTCTCTGAGAAAAAAATACTCAAAATGTTCCTATAAAATCTAAAATTAAAAAATTTGCAAATAGAATAGAAATGCACAAAGCCAAAATAAAAACAAGAAGGAGAAGGAACCATTATTGACACAAAATAACAATAGCCACAGTGCTTCCTCTGTGTCAGAAAAAGTTTAGGTTATTCTCTCATTAACTCTTTACTATTCAAAACCAGTAATGTAGGTATGGTATGATTCCTACATGACAAAGTAGAAATCTTCAACTCTGTGTCATTGTAAACTGCTATAGAATTTGAAATTTTAAAAGTTAAAGTAAAACTTAACTGAAAATTGAGAAGAATGAAGTGGTCTGATTTTCCAAGTTCAGGTGAATTGCTTTCCAAGTGTGGATATGGGGTAGGTCACTGGTGCTGTTTGGGGAATCATGAACAATAATAAATTAATTAAATATAGTGCAGTGTTCTGATTGCTTCCAAAGGTGAAAAAAAATACAATTTCAAAGTATAACTCATAGAACAAAATGTAAAGTGATTGACTATGCAGTCAATGTATGAGCATTTTAAAAGTAAACTAGATTAGTAGGTTCACCAAAATAGTGACAAAAGTAGCTGCTATTTTTTGAGTACTTACTATATGCCAAGTACTATTCTATGTCTACATAAAAATTAACCCATATAACACTACAAATATCCTACGGAATAGAGAAGAAGTCATTGCCATTTTACAGATGGAAAACTGAGCTATAGATAGATTCAATAACTTCTCCAAAGTCATTCATATAACAATTGGCAGAGTCAGAATTTTAGTTCAAGGAGCCTGATTTGAGAATCTACACTTTTAAGCTACTCCTCTTGGAACAAGACACAATTGAAATGCTATTGGCAAATTTCCAAGTACCCTAGAACTACCCTAGCATGGTGCCTGGCACATACAAAGCACATAAGAGCTATGTGTTGAGTGAATGAATGAGCCTTCTAACTACATCTGTTATTTTTGCCTCAAGACCTTTACACATGTTGTTTGCTTTGACTAGCATATTTTCCCATACTTTAAAAAAAAGAGTTATTTTTCAACATTTGAATCTGAGCTTAAATATTTTCTCCACAGAGAGACTCCTCTGACTATACTTTCAAAAATACCAACATGGACACCAGTCATATATCCAGACATGTATCTATATATATTCAGGCATGTATCCCTTTGAAATATAAAAGCTTATCTACTTTATTTACTTACTGGTAGTTTGTTCCCAGTAAGATGTAAGCTATAGAAAAATGAGGGCTCTGTCTTCCACATTCTTAACTCTATATTTCTACTAGGCTTTTAATAAATGTTTGATGAATAATTGGATGTAAGGATGGATAGATGAATAGATGGATAGATGGATGGATGGATGGATGATGGATCAATAATTAATCTGGATTCCAGGCATTTGGTCATAACTCTTATGGTGTCTAGATGATCTCTATATTTATTTCAAGCTGATTAAATTGCCAAATTCCAAAAACTTTAATTTTATAAAAGTAATAACAGGTTAGAGAAGTTTTCTAATTGCAAGATAAAGGGCTTCATCTTTAAATTAACACTTTCCTTTGTTGTCAGAATTGTGGTTGTAAAAAGTATAATCTGTAGACTCTAACATAAATGATTAAAATATTTCACATTCAATTATTTTTATTTAATGTCTTAACATTAGACAATCTCTAGAATCATTTCCAGTCTCAAAAACATCTTTATCATTTTAAGCTAGTGCATGCTAAGGCTTCAGCTATGCTGTTGTTGTTTTGTGTATATGTATACACATATATGTGACCAAAGGTAAGCAACAGGAAATGCTATAAAGATTTTCTAATTGTTTTGCAATCACTACAGAGGCCTAAGTTGTTACATTTAAAAAATATAAACCCAGAAATGTTATTAAAAATAAGTTGCAGTTTAATATCATGTATAAATTTTAGAATTACAAAACAAATGTTTCTTTATAGGCATATACTAAAGATCAGAAGTTATGAGAGAATTTGCTTTAAAAAGTACACATCAAACAGATATTTGAATGAAAAGTTAATTCTTTACTAAACATGGGTATGTCTTCTTAGGTCAATATGTAAGTGACATATAAATATAAGGAAGTCAAACTATGTGGGTCTCTTTCTTCGTTTTCTAATTTTGCCATCACTTGCTATACTTACCTAAACGCAAGAAGGACCTCGAATTCCAGATGTTTTATTTTTCTCTTTCATAATTACTGCATGCCCACTGCCCCCACACAAACACACTCAACATATTGTTTTCTGATACAAAGCCATTCCATTGTCTATAATACATCACATCATCTCTAAAAGGACTTTCAATATCAACAACTACTGACTTCAGGCAATTCCAAGACTTATTCAGAAAACTATTTTCAGGCAATGAAGACCTTCTAGTGTTCCCAAAGTATGGGAACTTTTCCCATGCCTCACAGGAGGCTTGCATCCTCTATCTGAGGCTGTTTGCATTTCAGGTCCTGGATTTAGTCAACATGGAAAGACTGCCATCTACTGAATTACAGAAAACCAATTTGGAATATTGATTCATTTTTAATTTATTCATGTTTGGAGTAACTCTTTTTTTAAAAAATTTATTTATTTTCAGACATCACTAATTCAGAGTAATTCCAGGGAGAAAGCAAGAGGATGACTAGCATGGGGGTGGTGACTGGCCATAAGTCAGGAATAGTTTCCACAAAAGCCACTTGTTGAGTGACAAAACAAATTAATAATTATCAGGTATTTCTCAGTTGAACAAGAATTAGTAAAAACAGTAAAAACAGCATAACAAACTCCTTGGGCTATTCCTTAATATAAGTTCTAAGATTGTGTTACCCTATTCACCTTTTCTGTCAGCAACAGCTGTTAACAACTTTTTCCTTGCTGAAACAGTAAAATCAAAGCAGTCAGCTATCAGGATAAACAAAAATGTCTCAAATCAAAGAAAGACAAACCATTAAGTTTTCTTATGCTTTTCTGTGCTTGCATCTTCATTCCATATGATCCTTACTTCTTGTTATCTACAACTTCACAAATCTTACCCCATAGATAAAAGTAGAGTTTCCTCAAAATTCAGATAAAAGCAAGCAAGCAACCGTCAAACTTCTGACAGTGACAAGAATTATTTACCATGAGCCACACGAAAAGAAAAAAATGTATATTTTTCAACAGAGGTATCTGAAGTTTAAAGAAAAGTTAGTGTTGAAAAACCAGATATCAGCTTATCAGAGAAAACAATAGATCACCCTCAAATTCACTATTGTTGATATCCATTAGCTAAAACAGAAAGAGCACAAAGGCAGAAACCACCTAATTTACAGAAAGGTTACCTGAATGACATCAAATATTTTTTAAATACAAATAAAAGCTTGATTAGTGACTTAACAGCCAATGAAGCTCATTTAAATTCACTCGTGGGGGAAAATATGATTTTCAAACTAAGCTAATAAAATCTCACTGTTTCTTGTACTAAATTAACTTTATTAACTTCATTGTTTAAATTCATGATTACTTAACATTTAAATTGTGTTTACTATTGAAAATTCAATAGTTTATTTCATTATTTTAATGTCATTAATCAAATATTAAAAATAAAAACCTGTAAAGTCATGCTTGTCAATTTGTTAAAGTGTCAGTTTCTTTGGAAATGTCCTAATCCCTGCCTATATTCCTTAATAACTATTTCCCCATTCTTGTAAATTTTCAACAGTACATAAATTTTGTATGCAAATAAATTAGAGTTCTCAAGTTACTTCTGAAAAGCCAAAGTGCTGTATTTGCTACAAAATCTCTAAGGATTCTTCTTTCCCAGAAAATGAAGTGCATACAGGTATGGAAGATGGAGGTTTTATTTTTGATAAAAATACTAAAGATAGCAAAAGTTAGTGAGGCCTACTAATTTCTTAGAAGATTAATAATAAATAATTTAGAGATGAATAATTATAAGTAAGTTATATACTAAAGATTCAACATGATAGACAAAGGAAATCTGTCAGAACATTTGTTTAACAATCACAATAACAAATAACAATTATTATTGAACCTAAATTTCATGTCTATATATATTCATTTTTCTTTCAGTTTTTCTGTATGTTTGAAAATCTGGGTAACGAATGCTGGGGACAGGAAATAGCAGAAAGCTCAACTCATAGAGTTTCTGTTTTACAAGTTTGAGTAATGCCCAGTTTCCACAACGTCATTCTTGAGGACTATTGATGAGTATCTCAGTCCAAACATGTATCTTTGTCATCATGCTTTAACATTGGAATCCATAAGATCTAGGGTATGAATATGTATCAGTTAAAATGCTTCTTATAGATATTCTAGGTTCTTACAATTGTTATAAATACAATAGGTTGAAAGTCTGGTCAGCTGTTATACAAAGTAGAGTATCGAATGAGTGAAAATGATGGAAAAACATATTAAAATGACTAGTCAGAGTTGGGTAACCATTCCTCTTCTGAAAAAGCATTCTCTTCACTTTGAGTTCACTGTAATGAGCAGAAAATTGAGACTAAACTCTGGAAAATAAAGTAAATGAATATGTCAGCACATTGATGCATACATAAACCAGGCTAGGACAGATGGTTATTTAAAAAGTAGTATATGTTTCCAGCTCTGGAATGTAAAAGGGAGATTCTCTGCAGACCTGTTCCCCAGGGAAACAACTGAAAATTATTATCTAAAAAAATATTAAGCTGGGCTCGGTGGCTCAGCCTGTAATCCCGCGCCTTTGGGAGGCTGAGGTGAGTGGATTGCCTGAGCCCGCGGGTTCGAGACCCGCCTGGGCAAGCAAGACCTCATCTCTATAATAAATCAAAAAATTAGTTGGGCATGGTGG
>CAUYQG010174281.1:0-10071 GCA_963574415.1 Tarsius wallacei
TCAACATGACGCTTGACCAAATGGACTTAATTGATACCTATAGAATACTCCACCCAACGACCATGGAACACATATTCTACTCATCACCACATGGAACATACTCTAAAATCGACCACATCCTTGACCAAAAATCAAGCATAAAGAAATTTCATAAGACTGGGGGGTGGGTGGGATTTGCAGTAGTGGGAATCTTCCAGGGGAAGGGGGCATGCTTCATCAACAAGGGTACCTGCATAATGAACATTTGTATACCTAACCCTGAATTGTACCCCACATCTTTAAAATAAAAAAAAATTAAAGAAAAAGAAAGTATAGTTTTGAAATCATTTGTTATCAAACAGTAAACTGACTCTTAAGAGAGATAATAATTATAACTTGCTGAACACTGCTGCAATTTTCACACGGAAATATGTGCTTCTCTCATTTCCTTTCATTATTGAAGACATATTATGAAAGCCATAATATATTGGAAGTTTGCAAATTGAAACTCAAATGATTTAACTGATAAGGATCTTTTCCATTTTGTAGAACATAACTTCACTCAGAAACATAAAATGTTCTGCTGTATTAAACAGTGAATAATAACAATATTGCAATATTAATTGACTTTCAGACTGCAAGTACTTGACTCAGCTGTCTTCTCTATCATTTTTCCATTAGACTTCGCTTAAATTACTCAAAAAGCCAAGGTATTTATCCTGATTTGCAACACAGTGTAATCTTTTTTCTGATAAGTGCTTTAATATTTATAGAAATTATCTGTACTGTAAAAAACCCAAACAGTAACAACAAAAACAAAACACTAAAGCCACTCCAGAATGCATGTTCTGCTGAAAGGTCATTAAACATTTGTTCTGTATTCAGTGATAAACTTCAAGGCAAACAGATCTGATAGGGGATTTGGTTTCCTTGCAAGGAAAGAAAAAGGATGAGCCTGAGAATGCATCCTATTTTGGTTTGAATACTGACTGCTTTTGCATTCTCTTCTCTTGCAGCAGGAGAGGGAATTTGTTAATAAAGTGACTTCTGTACTGAAGACAACTTTCTTTGGCCACTTTCTAGCTATATGATTTAGTGAAGACTAATTTCCTGCTCCGAATCTCAATTTTCTCATTTGTAAAATAAAAGTAACCACTTATACAGAGAGTTGTAAGAATTATATGGGATAACCAAAAGTGTACCCAGTTCAGTGTCTGAAACATAACAAATATTAAATAAGTATTAATTTTATTTTCTTCTGACTCCCCTATGTCTCCTTCCCTTTAGCCAGGAAAGCTTTCAGCTAGTGGGGGCTTGTTGTGGACCCTAAGCTGTGCAGATTCCCTCTCAAGGATGGACTTGCTGCCCCAATTATGGACATGCATTTGCAGACAGCCTTCAGTCCTTAAGGACCGCCTTTGTTGCTGCCCGCTGCTTTGATCAATGTCAGACCCCTTCCTAGGACTGTCTACTTCCAATGATAGACCAATCCTTGCATGAAAAGGTCGAGTCATCTCTGCCCAAATTTTCACACCTCTGAAGGATCACTCTAGATCCAGTGCTTCTGTATGGGATCCCCAAGACTGCCATTAGGTCTGCATCACAACTCACCTTTTTCCTCTGCCCAATGTTGCTTCCTTCACTTTGTTCAAGGGTGATTGGTCCTAAGGACATTCTTTGAAAAACGTCTTTCAGTTAAACTTCAACTCCAAAGTTTGCTTTGCAGAGAGCCCAACCTACAACTTGACTCCACTCTGCTTTTTGCGAGTGTTTGAGGTACATTCTATTCAGAGCACATCCAAGGACACTCACTTGACTCTCTCACTTCACCTTCCCTTACCTGTTCCACACCATTGCCAGCAGGCTCACAGCTCAGATGAGAAAAGAGCTAGCGGTTAATGTATAAAATGTAAGGTATAAAAATATCCTTAGTTTAAGTAATAATCATTTATCTCGGGCTAGAAAGCTTAATCTTAGTCTGGCCAGACTTTTTTAATTCTATACTTAAGAACTAAAGGGATTGGGTTCGATGGCTCAGTCTGTAATCCCAGCACTTTGGGAGGCCAAGGCGAGTGGATTGCCTGAGCCCACGGGTTCGAGAACCCCCTGAGCAATTTGGCGAGACCTCATCTCTACAATAAATCAGAAATTAGCCGGACGTGGAAAAGCCGCCTGTAGTTCTGGCTACTTGGAAGACTGAGACAGAGGGATTGCCTGACCCCAGCTGGTTGAGGCTGCAGTGACCAGGAGCATGCCACTGCACTCTAGTCTGGGTGACAGAGTGAGACTCCAACTCAAAAAAAAAAAAAAAAAAAGAACTAAAGTGATTTTAAGACACTAATAGTAAAATCAAGTTTACCTTGGTGTTAGATACTGTCTAGATTACTCAATTAGGCTGAGTTTTTGTTTTTTTTTTTTTTGAGTTGGAGTCTCACTCTGTCGCCCAGACTGGAGTGCAGTGGCCGCTCCCAGCCACCGCAGCCTTAACCTGCTGGGCTCCGGCGATCCTTCCGCCTCAGCCTTCCAAGTAGCTGGAACTACAGGCACGCACTACCACGCCCGGCTAATTTTTTTTTTTGATTTATTGTAGAGATGAGGTCTTGCTTGCCCAGGCGGGTCTCGAACCCGTGGGCTCAGGCAATCCACTCACCTCAGCCTCCCAAAGGCGCGGGATTACAGGCTGAGCCACCGAGCCCGGTTTAGGCTGAGTTTTTTAATATCAGAGCCTTATTGGACAAAATAAATCATTCGATACCAGCGTACTGCCATCAATCAATCTTACTACTATTACTAACAAGAGCAAGAGTGTTACCTAGAGTTTGTAAAATCCAATATAAAATAATGAGATTAAAAACTTTACCAGAAGGCGGGAAGTGATGGCTCATGCCTATAATCCCAACTCTTTGGGAGGAAGGATTGTTTGAGTCTAGGAGTTTGAGATCAGCTTAGGCAACCTAGTGAGACCTTGACTCTACAAAAAAATAAAAAAATTAGCTGGGCGTGGTGGTGGTGTTTATCTGTGGTCCCCAGTGACTTGGGAGGTTAAAATGGGAGGATCACTTGTGTTTAGGAGTTTGAGGTTGTGGTGAGCTGGGATAGTGCCACTACACTTTATCCTGGGCAACAGTGAGACTCTGACTCAAAAAAAAAATTTTTAATGGTTAAAATTTATTACTTAGATACTACATATGAAGGAAATGAGGTTCAAACCACTTAATGGTTCATGGAAGGTCACAGAACTAACTGTTGGAATTGAGGCTGTATTCAGACTTTTGATGTTAGACTTGATGGTTTTTCTCCTACATTGTGATAAACCCTATATCTTTTACAAAAATCAAGCCTGTTTGAGAACATAAATGCAACATAAAAATTGTCTTAATTCTTTCAAATTAGGTTACTATACGTATGTATATTGGTAAATAGAAGTGCTTGTCCATAGAACACAGCTTTGTAGTATACTAGTCCCAAAGAGCTGAACTTACTGAAACACAGCAATTAACAAATTACCTTATTAATGTACATGCACTAGCAATAATTATTAACCTGGATTACTAACACAGGCAGTATTACAAAGACAGATAATGTCTTTGTATAAGAAATCAGCAAAGCATGTGATAGGTCCATAGTTGGGGAAAAAGTCTAGCTGTGTGTTCTAAATAAAGAGATTTTGCCAAGCAGGAAATAGAAGCGTGGAACTAGAAACTGGGTTTCTTTGTTTCACCACGTGTTGACCTCTGAAGGTGGAACCAAAGGAAGCTATGTAGTAATTTGAATAACAAGCACTTTATAGTGTGTTCTACATTTAGAAATCACACTGAACGCATTGTCAGAATTAAAATGGACTGAGGTACTTTGTGACATGACTTGGCCGAGAAGAGTCTCTAATGATTGTTTAGTTGACATAAATTAGGTATCCTAACTGACATTTATTTAACATTAACAACAAAAGCATAAAAAGATTTCCATTTTATTCACTTAATTATTTTGATTGAGTGCCGTTTTCTCAGCATTACCAATTAACCATGCATGTTGTTTGCTGCAATTTATTTGTGATATCAATTCAAGAGATTCCAGGGTAGTGAACAAAAAATATTTTTGCTCAAAACCAGTAAAAAGAGTTCTTTATTAACTAAAAAAAACTGGAAATCATAAAGCCAAGTTGGTAAAGGAAAAATTGCTTCAGTATGCTCATTGTTAGATGATAGCAGGTGTTATTCAGGATAGAGTCATTTCTTATTGTCAATGTCCCATGTGGGGGCATAGGCAAAATTATGGTCTGCTGGGGACTGGGTTACAGACTTCTCTGCTGTGCATCACAAGGCACAATAACAGCTACAGTGAACTGGAGTAATAAATCTTCCCTGAAAGAACGATGTGGTATTTCCTTAAGTTTGTAACGACGACATGCTCTAAATTGAAGCATATGCTAATTAATAGAGAATTGCTGCATAAGATCTTACATGATGTTTCCAATTTTATAAATCCTCTCCAACCTATGCAAACAAAGAGTGACATCTCACCAAATCAAATACTTTTTATTTATCTCCTTCCAACAAGAGGAAGGAAGAAAATGATTTTATCATCTTGGGTCTTCAATTCTGGCTAAATCCTAGTGTGGAAGCTTTTATGGCTAAACATGTCTTCGCTGTTTTATAAAGTTTTATCTTTACTCCCCATGTGGAAAATTGTCCTGGTCCATCTGAATGGATTTTTTGAATTTTTACATAGCTGGAAGTAATGAAAGACCAGGGACTATTTTACTCATCTTTGTGTATCAATACTGCAGAGCACTGGCCCATGGTAGGCTTTTAATGCTAGTTACCAGAGGATGGCGAAGATGAATAAAGCAATACTCTCTTTGTCCTCAAGAAACACATGGAGAGACACCTGTATAAGAAAAGAAACTTTTAGTACACTTAAAAAGAGCTTTATCATGTTTAAGGCACCATTTATTTCACTATCTCTCTGTGCCCTTCTATCCTCAAAAGATAAAATCAGCATTGAAAAAAGTGTAACTCTATCCCCATCCCTCCAGCTCTGACCTCTTAATCACTAATTTTTCTGCTGAAATTACTAATAGCAGAAACAAATTGCTGATGATTATAACTATGATAAAAAAAAATACCAGTTATAGCTCACACAGAATTATAAAAGGAGAACAGAGTTCTGGCCTTTTTCTTTTCCCATGAAAAATATAGTTCTGATTACCAACTTACTTAATAAAGGCATTCTAATTTTAATCCTCCAAATAACGATTCATCCCAGAGGGTAAGAAATTTGACTGGTTTTTGAAAAATAGCACTCCTTGACCTTGACCTTTTATTTTTTTTCTTGTTTACTGGCACTGTTTTCTCTTCTGTTCTTTACGGAGGTGCTCCTTGGACTTTTGTCTTGGACACTTCTCTCATTCTTCTGTTTTCCTTCAGCAATATTATTCATTATCTTTCTTTCTACCATTATCTATATGTTAATGGAATCTATATCTGTAGGAATCCACTCTTTCTAGTCACACACCTTCACAGCCAGGCCCGCCTTTCTGCCATGTAATTCCCACCCAGAGCACCCAAGCCCATGTAAACACATCCCTTTAACTACTAACCCAGTTTTTATCTAGAGTATCTTAATCACCCTAAAATGTTCTCTTATAGCCCTTTCCAATTAATACACCCTAATTCTCACCATAAATAATGAATTATTTGATTTTTTCCACTATATATTATTTTTACCCATCCTAGAGCTTTTTGTGAATGAAATTATGCACGATGTACTTTTTTGTGTCTGACTTCTTTCTCTCAGCATGTTTCTGAGATTTGACCATGGTTTTGTATATATCATTGCATAAATACATCTGTTTGCATATCTATTCTCTTGTCGATAGATATTTGGGTTGTTTCCAGGATTTGGCTATTATGAATAAAGCTTTATATGAATGTTTTCTTGTGGACATATATTTCCATTTCTTTTAGCTAAATGATCAGGAGTGGAACTGCAAGATTGTGTAGAAAGATATGTTTGACTTTATAAATCACTGTAAAACTGTGTTGCAAAGTCAATGTATCGTTGTATGTCTCCCAGTAATACATGAGCATACCCATGTTTTCAAATCCTTACCAATATTTGATATTGTCAGTTCTTTTACCCATTCTAGTGGATGTTTAACAGTATCACATTGTGCTTTTAATTTGCATTGTTAAAATTACTATAGTTACTGAGTCCTTTCCTTTGGTCTTCTTAGTCATTTTTAAATTTTACTTTCTGAAAGGTCCACTCAAGTCTTTTGTTCATTTTCAAAAGTAGAATCTTTTTCTTAAAGCCTTGTAAGAATTATTTATATATTTTGAATACAAGTCCTTTGCTGGATATATGCATCTGGAAATATTTATGCCTAGTTTGTGACTTGCTTTTGATTTTCTTAATAGTGTCTTTCAAAGTGCAGTGGTTTTAATTTTTATAAAGTCTAACTTGTAAATATATATAGTTATTTCTATGCTAACTTTGCCTATTACTAGATAATTTTTTTTTCTGTTTTCTTCTAGAGATACACAGTTTATCTTTATATGTAGATCTATGACACATGTCAACTTCATTTTTGAGTTAGATTATAAGTAGGTGCCCAGGTTATTTTTTTCCATAAGGATATCCAGTTGTCCTGCACTATTTGTTATAAAGAGTTTTCTTCCCTCATTAAATTATCTTGTCACGTGTCAAATGTCAACTAAGTATCTATGCATTTGTTGATTTTTGGACTTCTAATCCATTCCACTAACCTATATGTCTATCATTATGTAGCATCGTGTTGATTACTATAGCTTTGCATTAAGTCTATCAGGTGGTATAAGTCATTCAATTTTGTACTTCTGTTTTCAAGATTGCTGAGCATGTGCTTGGGTCATTGCATTTTACATTTTAATTTGGAATTATCTTTCTGAATTAAAAAAGAAGACTTGCCGGGCTTGGTGGCTCAGCCTGTAATCCCGCGCCTTTGGGAGGCCGAGGTGAGTGGATTGCCTGAGCCCGCGGGTTCGAGACCCGCCTGGGCAACTTGGCGAGACCTCATCTCTACAATAAGTCAAAAATTAGCCGGGTTTGGTGGCGCGTGCCTGTCGTTCCAGCTCCTTGGAAGGCTGAGGCGGAGGGATCGCTGGAGCCCAGCAGGTCGAGGCTGCGGTGGCTGGGAGCGGCCACTGCACTCCAGTCTGGGCGACAGAGTGAGACTCCAACTCAAAAAAACAAAAAAAACCCCAAAACAAACAAAAAAATAAAAATAAAAAAGAAGACTCAAATTTTTTGAGATTGTAGGCACAAGTTCTGTCTCTATTTAAGACTTCTTTAACTTAACTTGGTTCTACACACATATTGTTAAATCCATTTCTAATTTATATATTTTGCAATTATGTGTGATGTTTTAAATTTCATTTTCCATTTGACCTTATCATAGTAAGGTCATATGATACAGGGCTATATAAAAAATAAACACATTTGTTTATATAGCCCTGTATCATATGACCTTACTAAGTACTCATATTAGTTCCAGAATAATATTGAGTGATCTATCACAGAAACAAAGAACCGAGTATCACATGTTCTCACCCTTCTCACTCATAAACTGACCTTGAACAACTATCATAATACTATAAAAAAGGAATTGGCAGTAGTGGGAAACTGCCAGGGGAGGGTAGGACACACCTTATCAACAAGGGTACCTGAATAATGAAAATTTGTATGCCTAATCCTGAATTGTACCCCACATATTTAAAATAAAAAATTTTTTAAAAAGAAAATTTTTAATAGATTTAAAAAAAATTTTCTGTGTAAATATTTGCATTTATATAAATGAAAACAGTTTTACTTATTCTTTTAATACACACACTTTAAAAAAAATTCTCATCTTATTACATTGGCCAGGACTTACAGTATAATGTTGAATACAAGTGGTGATAGAAAGCATCTTTGTTCTTATTGTTTATCATAAGCACAAAGCATTTTTAGATGCTCATTATCAGGTTGAGAAAGTCCCTAGTTCCTAGGTTTTTCTATTTTTTTTTGTCTTGGATGGATGTAGAATTTTGTATATTTTTTCTATATCTTTTAGAATAATCCTGTGGTTTCTTTTTGTTTAATCTGTTAATATGTTTATCTATGTTGATTTTCAAATGTCATACTAACCCTTGTATTCCTCAGACAAACTTTACTTAGTAATAATATATTAGACTTTTAAAAATATGTTGGAAATTTTTGCTAATATTCTTATTAAGGCATTTTGTATCTATGTTGATGCTAGATATTAGTATCTATATCCTTTTTTGAGCTTTGATATCAATGTAATGCAGGAACTGTAAGAGGAATTGGGAAGTGTTTTAGTTTTATTGTTTAGTTAGAATTACTTCTTAAATGTTTACTAAAATTTAATAGTGAAACTATCTACCACTACAATTATCTTGAGGAAATGTTTTTAATTATGACGTTAATGCCTTTATAAAGTCAAATTTTATTTTGTTTTATTTTTGTCATTGGATTATATTTTAAAAGGCCTTCTCAAACTTGTGTTACAATAGCATTCATCTAGACTTCATCTATAATCTGAGTTTTTTTTGTTGTTTCCAATGTTTAATCTTTCAACCTCTCTTAAATATATTTTTATATAAAATAAAAGTGAGGATCTAGTTTTTCTTTTTAATGGCTGTCGATATTCTACAATACAATTTGCTGACAAAGCAACAGAAATGTAAAAGTTATCACATTCTAAATCTCTATAGATCCTTATTTTTTATTTTTGGAATCTGATAGAACTGTGTGTGTGTGTGTGTATATATATGAATATACATATTTATTGCATTATTTTAAGAGCAATAGCTTTATTATAATGATGGCTACTGTAATGTATTTTAAAAATTATATCTCAGAATTTTTTTTACCAAAAATTACTTTGCTAATAATATTTTAATTGATTTGAATTATGATAAACCATTAGGTTAGTTTTATTATTAAATAGGCTTCTATTTAAGAATTAACTTTGACTCCACTTATATATGACTCTTTTTCATTTCATCAGTAGGTTTTTGCAGTTTTGTTTTGTTTTTAACTTTGGTCCACCATATTTCTTCTTAAATTCATCTCTAGGTACTTTTTGTTTGATGGGGAAGGTTGTTGATAGTGTCAATGGGATTTTTAAAGACTGTATTTTAAGAATTGTTTTTAAATGCATAGTTAGTTTACTTCAAATATCTTTAAAAACTTTGAAATATAATTTTTCTTTAATTCATTTAGCATTTCCAAATATTTTGTCATCTGTAAAATATTAATTCTCCCTCTATACTTTCAGAATTTAGAGTTCTTACTCTGTTTCTAAATATGATGACTACTTTCAGAATAATGTTAACTAAGAGCATGAAAGGAAGCCATTATGACCACTTCTTGACTTTAATGTGTCAGCTTAAGAGCATTTTAATAAGTATTTTAATTTTAAGAGTGAGACTGGTAGTTGCTTTGAGATTGAAGTTTTATGATTTTCAATGAGCAATTTTAAGCATGCATCTTTTTGTTTGTATTTTAATAAGTGGGTTTTTTTTGCTTAGTTTTTTTTTTTGACAAGTTTAAAACATGTATTTAAAATACAATTTATAAAATGCTTAATCTGCCGACTCAGGAGCCCGTGGTGCAGGGTGGGGTGGGGGTGGGCAGCTGCCCGCTACACCAGCAGAGCAAGGCTGCAGAGGTGCAGTCCTCCCTCCCATGCCCTTCTGTTCAGACACGCAAGGGGCTCCTGTGTACCCCTGGGATCACATGACCAGAAAACAGGACCCCAGGGGTTTCTTGAGTTTCTGTTAACCAGGGAGGCTAGGTGTAGCCCTGCCAGCCCATCCCTGAGCAGGGTACCCCCAGATGGGACAGAGCAGGGTATGGCTGGGCTGGGCAGGGCAGGGCGGGGCAGGTAGGCTCTGGAAGGGGTTGATGGTAGCAGATAGGGTGTTGCCTCCTGCCTGCAGGTGGGGAGCACCCTGATTGAGTGGGCTGAGAAGGGTTGGTCACCAGGCCTGGACCCCCAGCTCCTTTGGTTATAGGCTGACATCAGAATAGTGGCTCATGGGAAGC
>CAUYQG010174282.1:0-11970 GCA_963574415.1 Tarsius wallacei
AGGGTGAGGGGGATGGGATTAATGGTGGTGGGTATCTATCTGAGGATGGGGAGACACCTCTTATCAACAAGGGTACCTGAACGAAATGTTTTTGTATGCCTAACCCCTAACTGTACCCCACAATAACATAATAAAATAAAATAATAATTTAAAAAAAAAAAAAAAAGAAAACTTGTAGAGAAACTAGAAGCAAATCATAACGTGGAGAGCTGAGCAATATCTGGGGGATGAGCAGAAAGGCTCGAAAAATGCATTCTTAGGTCAAAGACAGGCAGTTGACTACTAAAAAACCCATAAACTACTCTCCAGAATATGGGCTTTCCTTGATACAGAAAAGGTAAAGGTCAGATCCAAAGTAAAATTTCTCATCAATAATGACTGACATTATAAATTAACAAGAGAGGTTGTGAAATTTGCAACCATTGAAGATAGCTTCAGTGTGGCCCTGAATGAAGTTGAGAGAACAAGAACTAACAGCTTTGAAAGCCCTTTTAGTCCCACGACTCTCTGATTTGTGGAAGAATTTAACATCTTTACTTTTTCTACTTCACTTACAATCTGATGTACAAGCAGCAAAGGTCTGAGTGTGTAGCTTACTAAATAACTAGCCTAGAAACCCACCAGAGCACACACACAGCGAGGTGACTCTGTCACCCAAGGAGCCACTAAAATGACATCAATAAATCATAAAATATGCCCAAGAGGGCATTATAAATCATTTAGAGTTGCCATTAATATTTTAGACATGTTTATTTTTAGCAGTGTGTTAAATTTTAGTGTTTGCATTCCATTTTAATTTAGAACTTGATAATTGAAAAATGAGGCTGTTAAAAAAATCTTAGATTATTTTTTGCTAATCATTTACAGATTAAATAGAATAAGGGAACTACTTGCTGCTAGATTCATTTTATCTAAAATGTCTGCTTGTCACTTTGGATACTGGTTCTCGGAGAGCACAAGTGAGTGATAACCCCCGGTATTCCTTGGTAAGAAAGGAGCATTGGATCTCCCTTCCCAGCTGTGAAGCCCTCACTTTGTGTGGCAGTATGGTGGCTTGTAGGATGACCAATTTATTCCTGTTTTCCCAGGACTTCCCTGTATTTAGCACTGAAATCTCGTGTCCTAGGAAACACCTCAGTCCAAGGGTAACTGGAACTAATTTTTGGTTACCCTGGCTGGGCCCAAAGTCTAGAAGGATGTTCTTTGGCAGTACTGGCCCAGGAAAAAGTGTTGGATACAAACACATTATTCTTTTTTTTTTTTGAGTTGGAGTCTCACTCCGTGACCCAGACTTGAGTGCAGTGGCCGCTCCCGGCCACCACAGCCTCGACCTGCTGGGCTCCGGCGATCCTTCCGCCTCAGCCTTCCAAGTAGCTGGAACTACAGGCACGCGCTACCACGCCTGGCTAATTTTTGGATTTATTGTAGAGATGAGGTCTTGCTTGCACCAGGCGGGTCTCGAACCCGCGGGCTCAGGCAATCCACTCACCTCAGCCTCCCAAAGGCGCGGGATTACAGGCTGAGCCACCAAGCCCGGCTCAAACACATTATTCTTTAGTGCCTTCTTACTTTCTGTGATCTGCCTCTTGGTTTACTAACTTCAGGAAAATCTCATAATTTAATCTATGAAACCAATTTAAGCCATATGTTTGTCTCTGAACAATCACCGTGGCCAGGAAGGTGGAATAAACTAATTGTCCACACCTGAGAAATATAGCCACACTTAGATTTGGGGATGGGATAAAATCTTGTCTCAATCACATTCAGGTTTGGGGGGGAGTTGCCTCATCAAAGGAAAATTGAGAGGTCTATTATCGAAAGAAGTGGAGGGAATGAATTCTGTGCAGGAAAAAAAGCTAGAGATGAACACTTGAAATAGCTATTTAAATTGAGTTGGTTTGAGGATAAAATGAGAAAATATAAAAGCATTTTATAAACCAAAGAGTACTATGCAGTTTTCAAAAAATGCTCTCCTTTTATTAATTGATGCACTGCTCCACTCAGAGTTTAGAAGTGAAAAGCTCTGAAAACCTGTACTCTGATTTGATTAGTGGAACATTCAATATAAACCCATGCAAATAAAACCAGCATAGCCATAATGGGAAAGTACAGCTGTGGCATTTCCTTTTTGTTGTTGTTATTCTTATTGACCTTATGGAGGAGAGAATCATGAAAAAAATCAGGAGGGAAGAGAGGCCGGATACCATTGCGTACCAAGAAAACTCTATTGTCAACTAAATGTGCTTCCCTTCCTTCAAACATAATGCTTTATTTAAAAAGTAAACATTGATTTTGTTAATACAAATGAAGTTTATGTACATAATTTAACTTAGGTATAAGGTGGTAAGTTTATCATATCAGCATCAACTTCAGATGATGGCTATTTAACCTAATCACATTTTTCCTCCTTTTGTTTCTTGGAGAGAACTTTTGCTTTTCTGCTATTCTGCTATTTTCTGCTATTCCAAAACCTATACAGAGACTGAGGTCAGTGGAATAGGAAGCCCTGGACCCTTCTTACCCCACAAACACACCTATTTGGCAACAACTCATGGACAAATGACCTTTGTGATGAGAACACTTGGCTTTTGTTTGTCCTTATCTCTCCTTCATTTTAAAGTACAGTTTTTTCTGGACAAACAAAAACTGAGGGAAATTTATCACCACCAGACCTGTTCTACAAGAAATGCTAAAGGGAGTTCTTGAAGTTGAAATGAAAGGACACTAAACAGAAATATGATAGCATAAGCATAAGAAAGTATGAAACTCGTTCGTAAAAGTAACTATGAAGGGAAACTCCCCCCAAAACTGAAATTTATTTATAAAAAATTGTGTATTTATTCTCACATGTATAAATGCCCATCACCTTCAAAGTACTCTGTGTTTGCTGCAATGCACCTATCAAGACACTTTTTCCACCACTCGAAACAGTTTTTGAATTTGTCAATTTTGATGCCTTTTAATGCTTTTGCTGTTTTTTTTGTTTCACCTCTTCCACATTGGCAAAATATTTCCCTTTGAGGACTCTTTTCATCGAGGGAAACAAAACAAAGTCACTTGGGGTGAGATCAGGTGAACAGGGAGGGTGGGGCACAAGGGTCATGCTGTTTTTTGGTCAAAAACTGCTAAACACTCAGCGTGGTGTGGGCAGGTGCACTCATAAATCATCCATTATGAAACAGGCAAATGTGTTGAAAGAATCTCCAAAAAAAAAAGGAATTCGCTGAAGTCAAATGCAGCCTCTCACAACAGTGTACTAGCTGGTACACTGATGCCGTAGGGTTTCTAGAATACTTACCTAGTGAGGGAAGCCTGTAGTACAAGGAACCTGCCATCCAAGAAGATAATTCCGGGATTTTTGGGTTCCGCTTGTATATAAACAAATGCAAAATACTGTATTACTGTAATGGTGGTGGGAAAATCACTTTTCATTCTAGTATGGAAGTTGAAAAACAAAAATATTACAAATAACTATAGGTAAAATATGTTAAAAATACACAATATGAATAAATATAAATGTGACAACCATAACATAAACTGTGTGTGTGTAGGGGGAGGAGAAATTAAAGTGCAGAGTTTTTGTACATAATTAAATTTAAGTTGTTCTCAGCTTAAAACAGACTATTATTATATATTTTATGTAAGCCCCAAAGTAAGTACACACACAAGAAATATCTATAGAAATTACACAAAAGAAAAAGAAAGAAATCGAAGTATGTCAATACCCATGCCCAAATCAACAAAACACAAAGGAAAACAGCAAGAAACAAAAGAAATGCAAGACAACTAGAAACAATGACATGGCAATAGTAAATCTTTACTTCTCAATAATTACTTTAAATGTATATGGATTAAACTGTATAATCAAAAGGCATAAAATAGTTGAATGGATAAAAAATGAGACCAACTATACGTTGTCTACAAGAAACTCACTTTAGATTTCAGAACATACATAGGCTGCAAGTGAAGAGATGAAAAAAATGATATTCTATGTAAATGATAATCAAAAGAACGCAGAGGTGGCTATACTTATATTAGTCAAAACAGCCTTTTTATTCTGGGCTCAGTGGCTCAGCCTGTAATCCCAGTACTTTGGGAGGCTGAGGCAAGTGGATTGCCTGGACCCGTGGGTTTGAGACCAGCCCGGGCAACTTGGTGAGGCCTCGTCTCTACAATAAATCAAAAATTAGCCAGGTGTGGTAGTGTGTGCCTGTAGTTCTAGCTAGTTGGAAGGCTGAGGCAGAAGCATTGCCTGAGTCCAACAGGCTGACGCTGGGGTGGCTGTGAGTGTTCCACTGCAGTCCAGCCTGGGCCACGGAGTGAGACTCAAACTCAAAAAACAAAAACAAAAACAAAAACACCCCCGAAAAACAACTTCCCAAAAACCCAGGCTTTTAGTCAAAAGCTGTAACAAGAGACAAAGGACAGTATATCATGATAAAATGATCATGATAAAATGGTCAATCCACTATGAGTAAATATATATGCACTCAGCATATAGACACCTAAATATATAAGCAAACATTGACAGAACTGAAGGTAAAAATATATAGCAATACAACAATAGTAAAAGACTTAAATACCCCACTTTTAATAATGGATATAATATACAGACAGAAAATTAATAAGAGAACAGAAGACATGAAAAACACCATAGACAAAATGGATCTAATAAACATACATAGGACATTCCACCCCAACAACAACAAAATACATATTATTCACAAGACTACATAGAGCATTCTACAGGACAGATCACATATTAAGTCATAAAACAAGTTTTGACAAATTTAAGAGGATTAAAATCATACCAGGTGTCTTTTCTGACCCTGATGGAATGAAATTTGAAATCAATTGTACAAGGAAAATTCACAAGTATGTGGAAATAACAACACTCTAGAATACACTCTAGAACACACTCTAAGGCAAAGGAGACATAGAAAAAGGAAATTAGAAGATGAAACGAAAATACAACATACCAAAATATATGGAATGCAACAAAAACAGTATAAAAGGGAAGTTTAATCAATAAATATCTACACTAAAAAAGAAGAATGATCTTAAATAAATAACCTAGATTTATACCTCAAAGAACTAGAAGAAAAATAAAAGAGAACAAACTAAGCCCAAAGTTAGTAGAATAAAAGAAATAACAAAGATTAGAACTCAAATAAGTGAGATAGAAAATGGAAAAAAATCAACAAAATAAAGAGTTGGATTTTTGAAAAGATAAGCAAAATAGAGAAACCCTAGTTTACTAAGAAAAAAAAAAAAAAGAAAAAAGATACTTTCAGAAATGAAAGAAAAGACACTACAACTTATGCCATAGAAATAAAAAGAATTATAAGAGACTACTATGAACAAGTATACACCAAAAAATGGAATAACCTAAAGTAAATGGATAAATCCTTAGAAAAATGCAATCTACCAAGACTAAATCATGAAGAAAGTCTGAACAGTCCTATAGTGAGTATGACAATTGAATCAGTAATCAAAAACCTTCCAACAAAGAAAAGCCCAGGACCTGATGACTTCATTATTGAATTCTACCAAAATTTACAGAAATTTAATGTCAAATCTTCTCAAACTCTTCCAAAAAAATTGAAGATGAGGGAATGCTTTCAAACTTATATTATAAGGCCAGTGTTATTCTGATATCAAAGCCAGACAAAAACACCACAAAAAAGGAAAACCACAAGTCAATATTCCTGAATAATATAGATTTTTTAAAAACCTAAAACAAAATGCTAGTAAACCAAATGCAATAGCACATTAAAAGGATCATACACAATGACCAAGTGGGATTTACCCCTGGCATGCAAGTATGGTTTATCATATAAAAATCAGTTAATGAGATACACCATATTAATAGATTAAAAGATAAAAATATAACATGATCCTCACAGTAGATACAGAAAACACTTGACAAAATTCAACAACCTTTTATGATAAAAACTTTCAATAAACTAGGAATAGAAAGTATCTAAATATAATGGGGGCTATATATGAATAGCCCAAAGCTAACATTATACCCAATGGTAAAAAACCTGGAAGCTTTTCCTCTAAGATCAAGAACAAGGTAAGAATACCCACTCTTACCACTTGTATTCAGCCTAGTGGAAGTTCTAGCCAGAAAAATTAAGGAAGAAAAAAAAACATCCAAATCAGAAAACAAGAAATAAAATTATCTCTTTATTGATGACATGCTCCCATGTATAAAAAAACTCTTAAGACTTAAGAAAGAAAAAAAATAATTCTAGAACTAATAAAGAAATTTAAGAAATTGCAGGTTACAAAATCAACATACATGAATCAGTTGCATTTCTAAATACTAACAACAAACTTTTGAAAAAGTAAATTAGAAAAACATTTCCATCTGCAATAGCACCAAAAAGAATAAAATACTTATGAATAAACTGAGGAGATGAAGACTTGACTTGCATACTGAAAACTACAAAACATTGATGAAAGTAATTAAAGACACAAACAAATGGAAAGACATTCTGTGTTCATAGACTGGTAGACCTAATATTACTCAAATGTCCATATTACACACAGTGATCTACAGATTCAATGCAATCCTTACCAAAATCTCAGTGGCATTTGTACAGAATGCCTCTATTAAAAAAAAAAAATTCTATAATTCATATGGAACCACAAAAGACCAAGAATAGCTGCATTGATTCCAAGAAGAAAGAACAAAGCTGGTGGCATCCTATGCCTTCATTTCAAGATTTTTTAATAAAACTACAGTAATCAAGTAATCAAATGTGGTACTGGCATAAAAACAGATATATAGACCAATAAAAAAGAATAGAGAGCCCAGAAATAAATCCATGCATACAAAAGACAATTAAGTTTGCAAACTTGCCACTGTGTGCTTACATTGGCAGCACTATACAAACAACTTGATAAGGTTTCATAACTTTGGTATATCAGTGCCTCACAGCTGTGTTCGTGTTGACATGTGGTGGTTTCTTGCTGAGTGGCATCCATTATTGTCGTTGCACTTTTTGTGTGTGCTGTTGTGAGAATGTCAGAGCTTGAATTAGAGCAATGAACAAGCATTAAATTTCTTGTTAAACTTGGCAAGAGTGGAAGTAAAATCGGGGACATGTTAGTCCAAGTTTATGTGGATGATGCCATGAATAAAACAACAGTGTATAAATAGAACTAATAAAGAAATTTAAGAAATTGCAGGTTACAAAATCAACATACAAGTGTATAAATGGGCTAAATGTTTTTCTGAGGGGAGAGAAAGCGTCACTAATGAAGAGAGGTCAGGATAGCCAGTTACGGGCAGAACTGACAAAAACTGCGAAAATTCATTGAATTGTGTGTTAAAATCATCGACTGACTGTGAGAAACATAGCAGATCAAATAAATATCAACTGAGAAACAGTTAGGAAAATCTTAACTGAAAATCTTGGCATGAGAAAAGTGTATGCAAAAATGATCCCAAAGGAGCTCTTGCATCACAACAATGCACCAGCTTGCATAGCACTGTCTGAGGGAGTTTTTAGCCAGTATACAAATAAATGTATTGGAACACCCTCCTTACTTACCTGATATGGCCCCCAGTGACTTTTTTTTAACCCAAAGATATAGGAAATATTGATAGGAAGACATTTTGATGACATTCAGTACATCAAGGGTAATATGATGACAGCTCTGATGGCCATTCCAGAAAAAGAGTTCCAAAATTGCTTTGATGGGTGGACTAGGCATTGGCATTGGTGCATAGCTTCCCAAGGGGAGTACTTAGAAGGTGACCGTAGTGATATTCAGCAATGAGGTATGTAAAACTTTTTCTAGGATGAGATCTCAAACTTAATTGTCAGACCTTGTATACAGTCAACTGATCTTTGACAAAGATGCCAGAAATACACAATAGGGAAAGAAGAGTAATTCAACAAATGGTGTTGGGAAAACTGGATATTTACATGCAAAAGAATACAGTAGAGTCTTTTCTTACACCATACACAAACATCAACAAAAATTGGATTAAAGACTTAAATATAAGACCTGAAACTGTAAAACTAATTGTAGAAAACACAGGGGAAAAGTTTCTTGACATTAGTCTTTGTATAGATTTCATGGATATGACAGCAAAAGCATGGGCAACAAAACCAAAAATAAACAAGAGAGACTATATCAAACTAAAAGCTTCTGCACAGCAAAGAAAACAATCAACAGAGTGAAGAAGCAATCTATAAAATGAGAGAAAGATTTATAAACCACATATCTGATGGGATTAATTGGGGGTTAATTTGTAAAATACGTAAAGAACTTCTACAACTTAATAGTTACAGAACCCAATTAAAAAATGGGCTAAGAGCCGGGCTCGGTGGCTCAGCCTGTAATCCCGCACCTTGGGAGGCTGAGATGAGTGGATTGCCCGAGCCCGCGGGTTCGAGACCTGCCTGGGCAGGTGAAACCTCATCTCTACAATTAAAAAAAAAAAAAAAATCAGCCGGGCATGGTAGTGCACGCCTGTAGTTCCAGCTACTTGGAAGGCTGAGGCGGAAGAATCGCCGGAGCCCAGCAGGTCGAGGCTGCGGTGGCCGGGAGCGGCCACTGCACTCCAGTCTGGGTGACTGAGTGAGACTCTGACTAAAAAAAAAAAAAAAAGGGCTAAGGTCATGAATAGATGTCTCTAAAGAAGACATACAGATGGTCAGTAGGTATAGGAAAAAAAATGCTCAATGTCACTAATCATCAGGAAAATGTGAACCAATACCACAATGAGTTATCATCTAACACCTGTCAGGATGACTATTATAAAAAAACAAAAGGCAATGAGTGTTGGCAAGAATGTGGAGAAACCGGAACACTTGTACTTTGTAGGAATGCAAAAAGGTACAGCTGCTATGGAAAACAGTATGAAAGTTCCTCAAAAAATTAAAAATCATCTGGGTACCATGGCTCACACCTGTAATTTCAGCACTTTGGGAGCTTGAGGCAGGAGAATCGCTTGAGCCCAGGAGTTTGAGACCAGCCTGGGCATCATAGTGAGAACTTGTCTCTACAAAAAAATTAAAAAAATTAACTGGGCATGCTGGTGGGCACCTGTAGTCCCAGCTACTCGGGAGGCTGATGTGGAAGGATCGCCTGAGCCCAGAAAGTCAAGGCTGCACTAAACCATGATTGATTGTGCCACTGCACTCCAGCTTAGGTGACAGTGTGAGACTCCAACTTAAAAACAAACAATAGAACTAACATATGATCCATCAATCTCACTTCTAGGTATTTATTCAAAAAATTGAAATCATGATCTTGAGAAGTTATCTGAATTCCCATGTTCATTGCAGCACTGTTCACAATAACTAAGACACGGAAGCAATCTAAATGTTTGTCAGAAGATGAATGGATAAAGAAAACATGGTATGTATGTACCATGGAATATCATTCAGCCTTAAAAAAGACACACTGCCATGACAACATGAAAGAATCTTAAGGACATTATGCAAAATGAAATAATCCTGTCACTGAAAGAGGAATGATTCCACTTATATGAGGTATCTAAAATAGTCAAGTTCATAGAATCTAAGAGTGGAATGGAGGTTGTCAGAGGCAGGGGGAGAGGAAAACGGGGAGTTTTCCTAAATGATTCCCTATTGATTATGCATAATCAATGGACATAACGTTTTATTTAAGCGAGATGAACTGCTTTACAACACTGTACCTATAGTCATCAACAATGTATTATACACTTATAAATTGAAGAGACTAGATCTCATGTTGTATTCTTACCACAATAAAATTTTTAAAAATTTTTAAGAAAAGAAAAGGAACCTGTATAGCCACTCCCATGACTCAGGAAGTTTCTGCTCAAATGTCAAAGCCCATGAAGGCAATTTCTCTTTAAGTTTGTCACCTTCATGGAACTCCTCAAATAGAAGGCAAAGTGTACCCATGTACCTAAGTATTCCCAGGGCCTTTCTGTTCATTCTACCTGCTCTGAATCTCATTTGGCTCAGAGAAAAAAAATTTCCTTCAGGCCACATGGTTCAGCTCTCAGGAGAGAAAGTATCTGTTCAGTGCATCCATCTCCTTTTCAAATCCCATTTATTCATTCTACTTCACACGAAATGCTCATCTCCATTGAGGGTATGCTTTAATTAAACCTAGAAACATGTATAAATGAAAAAATCCGACTCCTAAAAAGACACATGCAGAAAAATGCATGCATATAATTATAATTTTAAGGGCATTTTCTTATAGAAATGTATGTTCATTAAAAGTGAAAGCAAAAGAAGTAGGTAAAAAGAAGATGAAGAAATCACTCATATTCCACCACTTAGCTATTAGCACTATGAACATTGTGGAGCCTAGTCTTCCTGTCTTTTTGGGAGAAAGCGGGGGTCTGGCATTTGCATATTTTTTAATTAACAAAAATGAGATTATATTATAATGTTCATTTGTAATCTGCTTTTTTTCACATAACAGTATATGATTAATATTCTTTTCTACAGCAATCTATTTCTTAAAGGGATTATCTCTTTTTTCTTCTTAAACATCTACTGTAAAATATTTTTGAACAGAGTAGCTATTGCTAAATACAAATGTGTAGAGATTTTTCTTCTTGCATTAATGTATTATAGTTCCTGCCAAGAGAGGTATTTGTATTTTAACATGGCTCTTCTGTAGACAATGCCTTAGTGCAAGGAAATAAATCTAACAATTGGTCCCACGAGGGACATTTGAAAAGAGTTTTCTCATTGTTTGCATTATGACACATCGACCACTTGCCCATTTGTCCATAAGAGTGACCCCACTCTAAAGAGATTCTTCCCCTCCCTCCCTCACATGTGTTTATAGGGGGAAAGGAGGAATCAGACTCAATATTCATTTAAAATGGCATTGATTAAAGATCTTCCTGCTTATGCTTGGCATATTGCATCAATGTCAACTGCACCCTTGAACACGATGCATGACTGATACACCATTTAGCTACAGTTTCCTTTTAAACTGTGTGGCTTCTCTATTTAATTGTTGATGCCACACATTACTGTTAGATTTTGGAAAGGAGACAAAGGGACATCCCACTATTAGCATATTTCTGTTACTGCTGTTTGTTTAAACATACCTTGACAAACAAATGTATACGTGTAATTTTTTCCTGTGCCAATATCTTTGTAGGGAGGAAAATGGCATTTCACCAGCAGGACCGAATCATCTTATTTTAGAATTGAGGGAAATATCATGTCTAACTTGGGCAAAGTAATACCAGGGAATTGGAGGAAGGAAAGTTGCTGACTGGTAGGACTGGAAATACCAGATATTGTCAGACTGAAAGTGGGCCAGAAGGCGAGCTTTTAAGAACCAGGGAATGAGCCTGGACCTTTGACCAAAGCAGGGCAGTGGAGTGGGGACCAGAGTGCCCTGAGGGAAAAACTTTTATCTGAATATTCTTTAATATGCCGGTCAGAGAAGAACTGTTATCTGAGTATTCTTTTATATGCCAGGCAATTTGCTTATGGCATCTAATGGGTTGCAGATGCCATAGGAAACAGGGTCAGAGGTCCAGGCAAGGTGTCAGGAGGCTGATGACAGCAACAGGTCAGCTCCCACCTCATATAAAAAGTTGCAGATGTGTTTATCATAGGTATCTTGGGTGAGTCTTAACTGGGACCAGTAGGTGGGAACTGCGAGGGCAGCCAGCAGTTAAATATAACATCCCTGGAGGGTTCAGGTTCAGAACTAAAGGTCAATTCGAACATCATTCCTAACACTTCCAAGTCCCTAGAAGGAACTAAGACAAAGGATGCCAACTGCATAGGAACATGAACAAGCCAACAATATATTTTTTTTTTTTTTGAGTTGGAGTCTCACTCCGTCGCCCAGACTGGAGTGCAGTGGCCACTCCCGGCCACCGCAGCCTCGACCTGCTGGGCTCCGGCGATCCTTCCGCCTCAGCCTTCCAAGTGGCAGGAACTACAGGCGCGTGCTACCACACCCGGCTAGTTT